>LOJH01022713.1:2020-29412 GCA_001685095.1 Ellobius talpinus
GAGATCTGGCGCCCTCCTCTGGCGTGCGGGCATACATGGAAGCAGAATGTTGTACACATAATAAATAAATAAATCTTTAAAAAAAACAACCTTGGGCTTAGAGAACATAACAGTGGTTCCTGGACACTGGGGAAGGGACATGGGGGAGGGTGGCCTGGGGCAAGAGTTGTGAGCTGGTGGGTGAATAGGCGCTAGTGCTTGTTATGTGGGATGGTAACTAGTTAGGAAGAGTGTGAGTCTAGAGATAACTCCGTGTTCAAGAGCACTGGCTGCTTTTGTAGAAGACATAGGTTTTGTTCCCAGAACAGGTATGGTCTCCACAACTATCTGTAACTCCAGTTTTAGGGGATCTGATGCCCTCTTCTGGTCTCTGAGGGCACTGCACCCACATGCACATACACACAGAAACATGTAAAAACAAAAACAAACAAACAAAACCCCATAACGCGCCATGCATTCTAAAGCAGCTAGAGAAGTGATTTTTGATGTTCTCGTCACAAACTATAAGTGCAAGCTGGGAACAATGTTCCAGCTCCTGGAGAAGGGGAGTCAGCAGCGTTGCTTGAACTTAGGAGTGAAAAAAAAAGACAAAGGAGTGATCTGTTCACTACATGATGTATGCATGCATTAGGTCATCATGCCATGTCCTATCAATCCCTACAATTAAAACAGGGCGATAAAACAACCAAATCTGATAAACAAGAGTAGCCCAGTGGGCAGCAGAGCGGGTGTGGTCAAGAACTGAGCTTGGAAGTCCGTAATCCTCGGTTTGACAGTGGCCGTGTTCAGCATGAGTGTGGAGGGTGAGACCGCAACGTGGGGGAATCCAAGGTGTGACACGTGGATTCCTCAGAAGGCTGCAGCGAGCCTTGGAGACCAGGAGGAAGGCAAGCGGAGACCTGCCCTTTAGGAAGAATTCTCTGCACACTGGCGTGTGCTGCCACAGCAAGCTGGATTCAAGGCCTGCTGTGGTTTGTGTGCTCAGTGTCCCCCAGAGGCCCCTGAGTAGTGCTTGGGCCCAGAGAGATGGTTTTGGGGGAACACAGTGCATTCTTTCATGGCCCATGGGTCCGGGGGAATTGAACTCAGGCTTGGCAGCCGGCATTTTAACTCACCGAACCATCTCCTGAACCCTATGTGTGGAGTTAGTTGCGTGTCGTCACTGAGACTTTGTATCATTTGAAGGCCACAGCTTCTTCTACAGTGCTGATATGCCATGATTTTTCAATGCAACTCTTCTATGGTGAGCTGAGTCCTTGTTTCAATAAGGTCTCTTTAGTATCAAGTGAGAGAGGTGACTTGAGCTAACTGCAGGCACCCGGGGACCTTACAAAGGGCTGTCCTCTGCAGTGACACATGTATGCTGGGCCGAATTTGCTGAACTCTTGCCAGAATGTTCTGATTCTTTGCTAATTTCCCGGATGTAAAATGAATCCTGCACTCGGCTTTAACTTTAATAACAAAGGGCGACAATGCAAATAGGCTTGTCTGGTGCATAATCCCCATGTGTACCCTTCAGCTGGCTGCCTGTGGGCTGAGACAGAGAGGCTCCAGCCATTCGCACACCTTCCCTTTTCCTAGGAACATCCAGAACCATCTCCCACTGAGTGGCAGAGGCCAATGTGTTCCCCTCAGCACCACAGGGCAGGCTGCATGTCTGCAGGCGGCTGGAGGGGGCCGGGGAGGTGATAAGTGAAACCCATCACAGCTTCTGGAACCCACTCAGAGGACACACTGGGTGGCTGGAGGAGCAGCAGGGACATGGCGGGACCAGCCAGGCTGTGAGGAAAATGATCGCATTTCAGAAACTGGAGTCCTCAGCAGAGGTCAGCTCCCAAACAACCCAGCAACCACGTGGAATGCCTGGAAAGAGAGGAGAAGGAGAAGGAAAAGAGGAGTTTGTATTTTTGCCTAAAACCAGCCTCCTTTGTCTCTCCTCTGGGTGATGTCTATGCAGTAGACCAAATTGAGACTGTGGTTTCCCTTGTTTGGACAGAGTCGCGAGAGAAGGGTGGAAAGGAGCCTTTAAAAGTGTAAGTCAGGGGATGAGGCGGAGTGCTCAGGACAGGGAAGCACTTGCCTTGCAGAAATGAGGACCTAGGTTCTATCCTCAGAACCGGTGAGCTAGCAGGAACTGACAAGCACACAGTCAGGTGTGACAGGGGATGTTTGTAAACCCAGAGCAGGGTGAGGGGGCAAGTCGATTTCTGGGACTCACTGGCCATCTGGTCAAGCCTAATTAGTGAGCCCCAAGTTCCAGTGAGAGACTGTGTCTTGAAAAACAAGGTGGGGCCTAGAGAGAGGGCTCATCAGGTACAGCCACTTGCCAGGCAGACCTAGCAACGAGCGAGCGTCTGATTCCTGGAATCTGAGTTAAAGGTAGAAGGGGAGAACTGATTCCACAAAGTTATCCTCTGGTCTCCACACAGAAACCATGGCAACCATGCCCCCCCAAACATCACTCACACACAGACACAGACACACACACAGATGCACAAACCCACCAAAATGATATCAACAATAAAAGTAACAAAAAAGAAAGACCCAAACTAAGGTGGGTGGCTCCCGGGGAGCGACACTCAAGGCTGTCCTCTGACCCCCACTCCATGCACGCACAGACATGGACACACAAGAGTGTAAGCTAGTGCTGCACATGGACTCAGACAGTGACTTGCATGTCTTATACACTGGTTTATGCTAATTAAAAGGCTGCACACTTTGGGAATTCCTAAGTTTGCTCCAGTTAATAAGAAATCTTTGCACATGGAGAATATTATAGTTTAATCAAATTTTTAATGTGGTTCATAATAATTTTTCTTATGTGTTTTTGGGAGACTTCGTAGGGGCATCATGGGTGAGCATGCACAAAGGGTGCAGGGGCCCCCTTGCAAGAACCAGGAAGGAGGTTTGGTGGGAAAAAGGAATTCTCTGCCTAATATGCGATTTCCTCTGCTTTTGGTGTCTCTAATAAATCAGATTTCATTTGTTTTATGTTTTCCAACAATTTCTTGAAAGATATGGACCACTGAAAGTATTTTCATTATTCCTGTGCTGCTGGGGCGCTTGGAAAAGGATGCTCCATCCACATCCTCCTCCCTCCTTCCTCACTTTGGGTAGCAGAGTATGACTTTGAACTCCTGATTCTCCTGCCTCCTTCTCCTGAATGCTGGGATCACAGGTGGGCAGCACTATGCCTTACTCCTGCCTGCCTTTCCTTTCTTCATTCCTTCTTTTCTTTCTTTAATTTTAAAATATTTATTTTTATTATTTTCTATGCATGAGTGTTTTGCTGTGTGTATGTCTGTGCACCATGGGAGGGCCTGGTGCCTGTGGAGGTCAGAAGAAGGCTGCAGTTCCCTGAAACTGGAATTAGAGGTGGTTTTAAGCCATCCTGTGTTTTCTGGGAATCAAATCCACGTCCTTCACAATGGGGGTCCTCCTCTATCATGAACTAAACCCTCTCTGATTGTTCCCGACTCCTTCTTTTTCTCGGCCCCTCCCTTTGGCAGTAGCCACATGCAGGGGGAGCACTGGCCAAGCTTGGTCACTTTCCCTTTGCAGAGCTTTTCCTCCCACTAGGTTGACCCTGAAATCCCTTTCCCTCACCAAACCCACAAAAACAAGGAGGGAAAACATAGCAAGATGTTGTTATAACCCCACCCCCATCCAACCCCTGACACTCACCAGAAGGTATACACACACACACACACACACACACCACATGTTCACTCACAAACACACACAATCATACATAAACACTCACAATTACATACACATTCACTTACAATCACATATACAACTACATACACAATTGTATGCAAATCACGCACACATACACACACATCACATGTTCACTCAACCACACACACACACAATCATACATAAACACAATCACATACACATTCAACTTACAATCACACATACTCACAACTACATACACAATTGTATACAAATCACAATCACACACATACACATACACACAGTCAAAGCTCAAATCTAAACAAATCCTGTTTGAGTTTGGTTAGGGTTGGGTTAAGCCTGTAGTAAGCATGGGGACAATTGACCTCTGTATTGGTCGGTAGATCCTCTGTAATAAGCACAAACCTTGTGCCTTAAAACCATGGTTCTGGAGGGTAGAAGGCCAAAACTAGGCTCTAGCAGACTGTACATCTAGCAGGAGACATGGTGGGGGTGGGGTACGGAAAACCTAGCCTTTGCTTTCCTCTCTGCTTTGGTTTTCCTGGCAGCCCTTGGGGTTCGCCCTACACTGTTGACATGTGGGGTGTGTCTCTGTGCCTCTCACCCTCTTAAGAAGACTTCAGCCCCGTGAGAGGGAAGATCTACTCTGCTCCATTATGACTTTAGCTATTTAATTGGCAATGACATGATTTCCAAATCAAGTTCTCTGGAGAAGTCCTGTAGAGGACGTGGGTTTTGGTGCCAATGTGGTCTCTTCACCCCTTGGTATCCTTGGTAGGCTTGCCCCAGATTTCCAATGACCAACAACACAAGCTTGATTCAATTAAAAAAACAAACCCTTTCTCTTTATAAGATGATTGCCTCGGATGTGTGTCATAGTGCTGTGTAAGTCACTTCTGATTGGGGATGCAAGGTCGGAATGGGGGGAGGCAGGGAGATCCTGCACCCTGGGGTGAGTGGGCAATATCCACAGAGTTGTGTGTGGGGTACAGAAGCCTGAACTGATGAAGGCTTGTGCCAGGGTGAGGGCTGAGCACACCGGGGAGTCTTGGGTCTGATGAATGTTGTTCCAGCTCAGTCGGTGGCCGGGGACACCAGAGACTCCGAGGCCAGGTCTGTGGTTTTAGTGAGTGGAGGAAAAGGGAGGAACGCATGCCAGAGAGCAGCTGGGATGACTGATGAGCTGCAGAATTTAAGCTAGAGAAGGGAAGGGGCTGTGCCTGGGGTGGGGTTGCAGGTGGAGGGTGTTGGGCTACGAGTAAGTTTCTTGAACAGATGTGAGGTGGTGGCACAGGAAGGCAATGCCTACAGGTTTCAGTGGTGACCCACACAGCGCATGGTGAGCTGCCATGATCGATCACGGACCGGGAGTCCAGGGTGGACACAGGATTGTAAAGCCCAAGGGAGAGGCCTGGGAGGGCAGCAGTGAGCTAATAGCCTTGAGGAGCAGCTGGGGAGGTAGCTCAGTGGGTACAGTGTTGGCTGTGCGTGCTCAGGTCTCTGGGTTCACTCTCCAGGTATGGTGGCACACAATCCTAGTTCCAGCACGGGGAGGGAGCAGCAGGAGGACAGGAGGGATTCAAGGCCATCTTCAGCAGCTGTATAGTAAGTTCCAGACCAGCCTGGGTTATATGAGACCTTGTCATTAAAAAGCAAACCAAACAACCAACCAAAGAAGAGTGGCAGAGGAGGCCTCTAGCAAGGTGGAGCTGACGGGGTAAAGCGTGAAGTTGAGGGAAGCTGGGGAGAGGGGAGGATAAAGCTCAGGGGTGATTAGGTTGGTTCTCAAATGCTTACCACTAGCAGGGGTGGATGGAGCTGGGCGGGGTAGTGTTGGCTTCCAGCTTGTCCCAGCAGCTGGGGCCTTCTTGCCATCTCTGCCTATTTGCACCCCAACTATTCCTGGTGCCAGCTACTTATTGGTCAGGATCAGTTTCTCTGATTCAGGGGCCTTAGTTTCTCACTTAGGATGCCCAGGTAGGCAAATCCAGAGCATCTGGGGTTAAAGGTCCCCCCAGGGCAATGCTGGGTCCTTCTCCTTTCCCTCTTCTTAGCTAGAGTCCAGCAAAATCCAGGCTCCTATAGGTTTGCCTCATTCACATTTCTCCAAAGGATTTATTTGCCTTCATTTGCATAAGAAATACCACACTCCCATCCTAATGAGGCCCATCTGGCAGTGCAGGCCTCTTCTCACTAGGCTCTGCTCTGTGGAGAGCTGCGCAGGCCAGGGCTTGTGATAATTAGACCATTCCCTTCCAGGACTGAGGAAGGACTGCTGAAGGCCAGCTCTGGATTTACCACCTGGACCTGTGCTGTCCACAGCAGGGCCCGAGATGGTTCCCTAAGCTGCTGGCTATGGAGTCTGCATACCCATCTGTGTGAGCATCTGGGCCAGCCCTGCGTCTTCCCAGACTGTCCTTGGCTGGACCAGGGCTTAGCCTCTATCAAAGCAGGCCTTTCCTAGGAACTGTGAGATCCTACTGTGGCCAAGTCTCATGGTCACTGAGTTGAACTTGGCCCAGGTTGGAAAGACTTGAGCCATGTAATACGGGAATGCAGATGGTGTCCTCTACAAAGTCAGCTGTGAGTAGCGCTTGGTGGGCGACATCAGAGGTGATAACTCAGAGAACAGGCCATAACTTTTCTGAGTCACTCTGGCCATCTCAACACTGGTCCATTGTGCACTTATTGCTGTGAGCTATGCCATTATGCTGCCTGCTTGTGTGAGCCAACCAGGCCAGAGCTGACCTCAGGAGACAGGAGGAGAGCTCCAGCCTGGTACAGCGGGCCTGAGGACCCAGGTGCAGGGGCCTCTAGAGGAGTCTGGCTGGAAGACTTAGGTGGGCCCTACTAGCATCAGGCCCTTGGTCTATAGGTTTTCAGTCCAGTGTGGAGCCAAGTGCACCTTTTTAGGTGATACTCAGGGCTCCACCTTGAATTCTCTCCTTGCCTTGAAGTTTCTGGATGTTCAATGTTGACTTCAGCCTCTTTGCTTGTAATGGTAGAAAAACCCAGGGCCCTTGGTGAGTTGTACCATGCTTTGAACATCGCAGTTCTCTCTGCAGCTCTTAGGCCGGAAGCTTGGTTCTCGGTATGATGGTAGCAGGTAGTGGGACCTGTAAGAGGCAGAACCTTGTGTGATGTAAGCGGGTCACTGGGGACACGGCCCAGAGAAGGGGTATCAAGGCTCTTCTCGTGTGATTGCAGTAGCTCCCAGGAGAGAGGGTGTTTTAAAAGATTAAGGTGATCCCACCCTCCTCTACTCTCTGCCTTACTGCATGACCAATGTACCACATACATGATTTTCCTGTGATGCCATTCACCACCAAATATGTGATACCATCACAGGGTCCTTGCACAGCCTACAACTTGCTTTTCCTTATCTGGCTTCTGATAATTTTAAAAAATGATAAAAAAAAACCCACTGTGGAGCTGAGGTGGGGGATGGGTCAGTCAGTAGGGTCAAAGGTGAGGAAGGACTTGAGCTTGATACCTAAAACCCACACATGAAGCCAAAGGATGGTGTGTAACATGAGGGCCGGCTTGTTGGGGTTTCTGTCCCGCCCAGGTACCCCACAGCCAGCAAGCCCCAAAGAAAATCACACAGAGATCTCCATAAGTTATAAAACTGATTGGCCCATAGCTCAGTCTTCTTATTAGCTCTTATCACTTATATTAACCCATTATTCTGATCTATGTTAGCCATGTGGTTCAGTACCTTTCACAGTGGGACAGATCACATGCTGCTTCTGTGGAGTCTGGGCAGGAGTGGGGGGAATGGGCTTCCTACTTTCCAGCATTATCCTGTTCTCATCTCCCCGCATCTACTTCTTGTCTGGTTGACCCGCCTATACTTCCTCCCTGGCCAATCAGCGTTTTATTAAAATACATGATTGACAGANTTATATTAACCCATT
The DNA here is from genome assembly GCA_001685095.1 of Ellobius talpinus. Taxonomy (NCBI): domain Eukaryota; kingdom Metazoa; phylum Chordata; class Mammalia; order Rodentia; family Cricetidae; genus Ellobius; species Ellobius talpinus. The sequence goes on from LOJH01022713.1 coordinate 9,637, forward strand.
ATTCTGATCTATGTTAGCCATGTGGTTCAGTACCTTTCACAGTGGGACAGATCACATGCTGCTTCTGTGGAGTCTGGGCAGGAGTGGGGGGAATGGGCTTCCTACTTTCCAGCATTATCCTGTTCTCATCTCCCCGCATCTACTTCTTGTCTGGTTGACCCGCCTATACTTCCTCCCTGGCCAATCAGCGTTTTATTAAAATACATGATTGACAGAATATAGACAATTCTCCCGCAACAATGGTGGACATTGTAACCTCAACTCTGGGAAGATGGAGACATGTGGAACCCTGGGCCTTGCCACCAGCCATTTTAGCCTAAGCAATGAGCTCCAGGTCAACGGGAAATTCTTTCTCTAAGGAACTGGATGATGTTCATGAGGATGACACCCAAGTTTATCTTCCAGCTTTCCATGTACCAGTGGGAACACACGAACTGGCACATGTATACATGCCTCTATCCTCAACACGCATAACAACCTTCAGTTATGATCCTGCTTAGCTTCTCTGTCCTGCTGCAATCCTTTTCCTTGAAAGTCACAAAGAAAGGCCTCGGCCTAGGCTTCTTCCTTCTTACTAGCCCAGAGTGCCCCATGTGGCGTTGCTGTCATGTTCCTCCTTGTCTTTGAAACTATAAGAAATAGATTCGTCTTTCAAAATGTAGTCTCCCTGTACATGTCAAGGCAGCTATGTCAGTTCCCTCCTTATCCACACACTTTCCACCTCAAGATGCAGCCAGATGTTATGATTTCCATGGTAACAGTGTCTTGCCTGTTCTTGCCCATTATATAAACAGCCAATGAACTCCTTTTCATTTCCAATGGACCCATCTGAGGGCTCTAGTTTCATTTCTAGTGCTGTGATACAATACTATGACAAGGGGTTGATGGGATGCCATTTTCACTTACCGTTGACCTTGATAAGGTAGGGACAGTTATTGATGTTATTAAGCCCTGGCATTAGAGTAAGCATCTTAGTGTTTTGAGTTGCAAGCTAAACTAGGCACCTTTCTCGTGGGATGTAATTTTTGGTTGAAAGATTGGTGGGCAGCTGCACTATCATGCTTGAGGCTCAGGAATTTGGAAGACATTTTATTGTAAACCTACAATGTAAATCTAGGTCTTCCAGGAAAACAACTGACAACATCTGTTCCCAAGGATAAAATTTGAGATTTCAAGGAAAAGCCATAATTTTGAAAAACTTGCAATCACCCAGTGTGATCTTGAGAGTTTCTCAGTATTTAAAGACTTTTATGATAAACTTAATGGCAATATTTAAACAAAGTTTCACATTTATGTATTTAGTATGTATATAGGGGGGAATGGGCATGTTTATGCTATGATGCTTACGTGGAGGTCAGACTTGCAGAACTCAGTTCTCTCATTCCACCATGTGGCTCTAGGGGATTAGATGTAAGTCATCAGGTTTGGTGGCAGGCATCTTTAACTAATGAGCTGTCCCACAGTTAAGAGTGATATTGATGAATGTGGGTTTAAAAACACTGTCTAAAGAAACATGTTGCTATTTGGAGGATCTATATAACTTGGTGAAATGAATATTTTTCAAGTCACCACGACACCATGTTTCTGCATGGAAGGCCAGGTCTCTGTGGACCTCTCATTGGTACATTTTTGGGGGGGTGTATGTAGAGAATGTAAGACTTTCCACTTCGTTAGGTTTAGATATGACTTCAGTGTGTGCCCCAGGGATTTGTGTTTTAGAAACTTAGGTCTCAGTGTGGTCATGTTACAAGTGCAGAGACCCCCCCTAAGAGCTTAAGTGGCAGGTCATCAAGCATTGGGGGCAGCACCTCTGGAAGGGTTGGAACCTCAGGCATGTCTACAAAAGGGATGTTATAAGAAGAGAAATCCTGGTCTACCCCCTCACTCAGGTCTCTTGTCTCACCATGAGATTTCTCTCACACTATGATGAAGCTTCTGCCAGAGCCAAGCTTATACTGGCACTGCACAGTTGAACCTCCAGAACTGTATGTGAATGAAGTAAGTCCCCTTTCTTCACAAAATAACCAGCCTCAGGTATTTTGCTATAATAGCAAAAATGGACTAATACATTCTCCTTTCACAAAAGCTCAGAGTTATGCTGACAGTGAGCAGCATGGAGGGATGAGCTATTCCCTGTGGGATGAAGGACAGCCTGCTGGCTACATGTGACCCAAAGCATGGATCCTTAAGATAAGAAATCTTAATCCGCAACACAAACCCACTGGGTATGTAATGGCCACCTGGCACCTCTCTACTTCACCTCTGTGAGACTTCAATGTTCACATGGTTGGCTGTGTTTAGGATCCTTTTATTTCTTTGCCAAATGCTTGAGAGAAACAACTTACAAAAAGAAAGGTTTCTTTTGGCTCACACTTTCAGAGGATTTCCCCCATACTTTTTCGGTCCACTGTTTCTGGGCCCACAGCAAGGCCTCTTCACAGAATCACGGCAGGGATTCTGTGGTGTAAGAGCAGCTAACCTCTTGGCAGACAGATGACGGAAAAAGGGGCTGCTTTGCTAGTGGACTTCCTCCATTTTCCACTTTGTTTTTAATCTGAGATTCCACATGTGGGATTGTTCTACCCATATTCAAGGAGTGTTTTTACTCTGTGGTTAATCCTCTCAGGAAACACCTTCACAGATGTACCTGGAATTATGTGCTAGTAATTTCCCAGGTTCCTCTTTACCCAGACAGAATGACAACCAGGATTGACTATCACACTCTCAATGTGAGCAGCCGCTAACAATCTTTTGTCTCTGATATGGGGAGCTCATGTCTTTTGTTTGCATCTGTTCACTGGAACAAGTTAGCTATCTTGTAAGCATGTCATTCTAGTTTGGCTTCTGTTGCGACAAACATTCTAACAAAAAGCAACCCAAGGGAGGGACGGGCTTATTTGGCTCACACACTCAGGCTATAGCCTATTGCTGTGGGGAAGTAAAGGGAGGAGCTTGAAGCATCAGGAGCACAGCCAATGTGAAGGCGTGGATTCGTGCTTGCTAGCTGTTTCTCTCCAGCCAGTTCTCACCACTCAGACAGTTCAGGACCCAGCCTGTGAAATGGTGGGTCTTCCCACAACAGTCAAGACAAGACCCCATAGATGCACCCACAGGTCAACATGATCTAGACAATTCCTCATTAAGATTGTCTTCCTAGGTGACTCTGGGTCGTGTCAACTTGACAGTCAAAACTCAGCAGCACGCGTGGTCAACCCAAAAGCCCAGGCTGTACGCATGTACAATCATGCGGGAGCAAAAGACCTTTTCAGAGCCCCACAAGGATGGATGCATTGCTGCAGATCTGAGTGTGAACTTCCCTTTGCAGCAGCAGAACCCACCATGTGGCCAAGAGAACAAATCAGGGGTCTGCCCCTGCATACCTCAGAAGACCAGTTCTGGAGACCTAGGACCTCCTTGAGTCTGTGCCCTGGGGGCCTTCCTTGTTTCACTAGGTCTCTGGCAACTAATTTTAGGAATTTGCTATCCATAACTGTCTGAAAATTATGCATATTAAAGTACTCCTGCCTGTTCTGGGTCTCCTGCAGGGGTTCAGCCTGGCCCTCTTGCGCTTCAACCTCACGCACCCTAAGAGACTGCAGGCAGAAGCTGGGAGAACTCAGCTGTCTTCTCCTAATCCAGGCATTAAAGAGATTCACAAATCTGTCAGGCAGCACGCTCTCCTTGCTCTGTGCTTTCTGGAAAATAGAGTTAGTTTTTTTTTCTAAATTAAAAATGTGTTAGTTATATAAGCTCGCAGTGGGCTTACTACTGTTATCTTTTTACATTATATAATGTACGGATGTTTTTGAACATGTCTCAGCTGAAAATGATAATATAGTGAATATGGAAAAATGTAACCCACACAGACAAAAATTCTTTGGGGTTCCCAAATTTTAAAAGTGCAGACAGGGCTCTGAGAGCAAAATGTCTGAGAACTTCGGGTCTAAGTAGGGAAGAATTCTGAACCGAGTTAACAAATTAGGAGATAATTAGTAGATAATTAGCATTATTTCTAACTTCAATCTTGAAAATGTTTTATTTTGATAGCCTTATTCCAATGGGACAATTCTGGGACCCATGTGATGTCCTTACTGGACAATGGTGGAGAGAAGAAGCCTGTTACCACCCTGCCTCTGCCATGCAATGCTCCCATTCCTCTGTGATTAACCCCTCAGGTCAAGGGGGGGGTGGGGTGGGGTAGAACCTACAGGATAGATGCATGGAAGAGGCCTGCTCTGGGTGCTGAAAATGAGCTTGGGCTGGTTGGTTCTGGATATCCTCATCACGGCTCACACGGTGTGGGCGCTGGCTCAGGGTGGGCACCTCCTGGTGACCTTGCTGATGTCTCACTTCATGAAGAGGGACACTCCACGAGATGCCAAGATGAAGGCACAGGAGACTGCTTCCCTAGAAGAGTGCTGTGGTCTAGATTTGGAACTTCTCCCGAAGGATTGTGTGATAAGAGTTTTATCCACAGGATGGCACTATGGGAGATGATGGGACCTTTGGGGTGTGTGGCCTAATAGGGGGAGTCTTTAGGGGTGTGCCCTCAAAGGGTACCATGGGACCCCTGGCCTTTCTTCTTCTATTTTCTGGCAACAGTGTACTACTTTATCGTAGTCTTTGGAGCGTTGGGGCCAATTGATCATGGACTTGGATCTCCAAAACTGTGAGCTCCGATGACCTTGTCCTCTTTGGATGTCATCAAAAGCATTTCGTTAGAATAATGCCAAGTTGACTGACAAGGGTGAGGGTCCTGTTCTTTAGCCACCACCATGCAATTGACAGGGGTCAGAAAGGCTCCCGCCTGGAGCTGTGCTTCTCACTACCAGCCAGGCTTTTTGTGACTGTGCTGTCACCCTTCAGATCTCTATGGTCTCAAAGGTAGGACAAGAAGAGTTGATAGAAGTGCCCCAAAGCCTCTCTGGAGGCTGTCATGCATTCAGAGAGTTTGAGATTAATGAATGGTTGTTGCGACCCTTAAAACTTGTATACCGTGTGGTAGCTTGCTGGAAAAAGTGGTGATTTTCTTTTGCTTTTTTTGAATAATGAGTGGAAATAGTTACACAGATTCTCTCTGAAATGATGCTGGTCTGGGTTGGCAGGATGACTCAGGAGGGCACAGCTCTTGCTGTGCAAGCCTGATGACCTGAGTTAAGTTCTTGAAGCCCAGGTGAAGAGGAGGAATGCGGTGTCGCACACCTGCACCTGTAGTCCTAGAACTTCTATGGCAAGATGGGAGCCAGAGACGGGAGAGTCAGGGGAGATTTGCTGGCCTGCTGGTCTGGAGTACCCAGTGTGGCAGAAACAGCAAGAGAGACCCTGCCTCAGCAAGGTGGAAGGAGAAGACTGACCCCCAACAGTTGTTCCCTGATAATTTGTACACACACACACACACACACACAAAACAACAACAACACAAATTAAAATGCTGATGTCTATTCTATACAAGAGCCAAGAGCCTGAGACTCATAGGAAACAGAAAAATAAAAATGTTTTTGCTTTAACACCTTTCATATCCCTAAAAGATTTTATATAATATAGTGTATATATTATATATTTAATGCTACATTTCAAAGTGCATTTTAAAGGGCATAAACAGCAATTTTCGGAAAATAGTTTTAAAGTGTAATTTTATGTGTGACCATTATGAAATCATTCCCCCTGATTTTGCCAGAATTTCATAAGGATGTCACATGGTGTGTGTAGGATCTGAGGGTGATGACCCTGTCATTGCTGTCTGGCAGCCTGGTACAGTTAAGAAGTGTTCTGTGAAGCCTGTTATGTGGAATTCACCTTAGGTAAAAACAAGTGAAATTCAGAATTCTATCTTCTAAAAGGCTGCATTCTCCTTAGAGAAATTCATCTATCAATCTATCCCTCCATCTAACCATCCACATATCCACCACCTGCTTGTACATCTTGAGTATCCATCTGTCCATCCATCCATCCATCCATCCATCCATCCATCCATCCATCTATTCATCCACCACTCACTTGTACATCTTGAGTATCCATCTGTCCATCCACCCACCCATCCATCTATCCAGCCACCAATACATCCATGTGTCCATATATCCATAAATTCATATATCTATCAATACATCTATATATCCATATTCAATACATATATTCCCAACCCATCCACCCATCCATCCATTGCACACCTGCCTACCCCTGCTGCTATCTGTTCATAAATTCTTCCATTAATCCATCAATGTATTCACCCACTCACCCACCCATCTGTCCACTATCCAACATTCGTCTGTCCATCCCCACTATCCATGCATGTACTCATCTATCCACCCATTTACCTTTTTATTTCATTTTCTCATGAGTCAATTTATTCATTCAAGGATATACAGATAATGTATCCAAGTGGAGTTGAGCATAGTGTAGGTCTCCTCAAAGGTGAGTTGGTGATTAGAATTAGAAGGTGAAGAATTGGTTGTCTCCCAATAACTTTAAGTTTTTGGTTTTTTTTGTATAAAAGAAGTTACTGAGCTGTGGCACAGCAGGAGGAGGGGCAACACTAGCGAATAGTTTGCCAGGGAGACTGTCAGAGTCAAATGAGACCAATGGAGTTGTCTCAGATAGGCGCCTCATGGGGGTCTGAGTCTTCGCTCTGCACCAAAGCTTGATTCTGGGTTTTTACATGAATTATTTGCATCCTAGAAAGGGAGGCCCCATAGCTCCTACATGTGCCTCTGCCCATAGAACTGTCCCCAACCCCACGGTGAGTAGACAGCAAGACCAGTGCTTCTGTTTCTCTGCAGGCTGGATATTTCCAAGACTGTATAGAAAGAAGAAGGGCCAGGAATTAGGGGATGGAATACACAGATTGGCCAAGTTGGAGGCCCAGGAGCCCATCCTTGGGGCCAAGGAATTGGGCTCAGCACCATCCAAACCCCAAGTCTCTGAAGAATGTGCACAGAATGATGAGGGCTAAGGAAAGGGAAATAGGTACACGTTCACCCATGGCCACCGTGGGCAGGGGACCTCGGTGTGGTCTACCATCAGGACCACCATCTGGCTCTATCTGCTGTCTCCAGACCTCCCTGCTTCCTCTCCACTGTCATCAAGCTGGGGCAGCCATTCTCTGTCGATATGGGCTTCTCCACCAGCTGTCACAATCCCATCTAGAGGACCTTAGAGAGGCCCGGGTCTCTCCCTCTGGACTCCACCTCACAGTGCCAGGTGGGGCTGGGGCTTGTTCCTCCTTTCCCTGCAGGCGGGGGTCTGGTCAGAGGCCGGTGGCATCTGCTCCTCCTGCAGCATGGCTCAGGCACACCTAGTCTCAGGAGGGAGGACACCAAATTGATAGATGGTGGAGCGCTGGCTGCAGTTCTCCAGACTGGAGGCTTGTGTCGCTGTCTCTTGCTGCTTAGTATTTACCGAGTAAAAGTCATTGCCCTGGAGACGCCCGATTTATTGACAGTGAGAGATGAAGGCCGTCTGGTGCGGATCTGCACAGAAAAGACTCCCGTTTCCAGGCAGAGAGGTGGGGGAGAGAAATCTGCGTGGACCCAGAGACAGTGGTTTCACACTGGCTTTGTGTATGGTGGCCTTGGCCTGGAGAAACAAATGGACCCAGCACTTAGACTTCTAGCGGCTGTCCAGGAGGTGCGGGTGGGGTGGGGGATGGGGTCTACTGACTTTAACTTTCCTTTGGCTGGCTGGTCCTGGTTCCAGGGAGCTGCCTTCTTCCCTTTGCCTGTCCACCCTAGGCCGGCCCTCCTTATTCGCGTCTTCTTCCTCTTGTCCATCTCAGCCAGAGCTCCTGGGAGGGAGGGCATGGTGGCGTCCCATAACTTGAGGTCCCTGCTATCAGTCTTGCTTTAAAAGAAAGGGTGGAGTTTCTCTGAGTTCTGCCTAGCTCTGGGTTCCCCCACACTCAGAAGCACAGCCTCAAATTTTCCCAAGTCCTTCTTCCAGTATCTGGGAGGTGAGGCTCCCTAAGACCGAATGGGAATGCTGTGTGGGGGCTGGCAACTCCTGCTTCTTTCCACTGCACCCCATCTGACCCCTACACTCTGTGTATGTGGTTCACTTTGGGGTTCAAGGAAGTCTGAGACTGCATCTAAAGGTTATATGAGGTCCCTGGGGCTCAGCCTGCGTTCCAGGAAGGTGGCCTGGGAGCAGATAACTCGGGCTGGCTGGTGTAGTCTTCCTTTTGGAAGGGGAGGTCGGGCTGCCAGACAGGTGCTGATGTGAGGTGGTCCATATAGTGTTTGAGAACTGAGACTCCATGAAACATTCTGCCTGGTATCACCTGCTCTGGGGACAGCTTTATCAGAAGTGACCTGTGGCTGCTTATCTGATACCAGCACCCTCCCCCCATTGGCCGTTCACTTTGCAGCTTTTCTTCCTGCCTCAGTGACTTCCTGTCGTTATCCCTCTTTGATCAGCTGTCAATCAAAAATGTGCATGGGGAAGCTGAGCCCTCTCTTGTGCCAATGAGGCAATGAAGAAGGCTCCTAAGTAGGCTTCGTGCCTCGAGTTCAGCCCTGACGCCTTCTACCCTAGTGGCTCTCTGCCTCTCCGTTCTGTTCTCCATTCCCTCCTGAGTGTAGGTCTGGCCTGGGGAGGGGATAAACGACCCACAGTTGGGAGTTCTCTCCTTGGCTGTGTGTGGTCCCCTGGAGGCTCCCAGGCTGAGAGCTTGGCTTCTAGTGTGGAGATGCTAGGAGATGGCAGGCGGGACCTTCAGCACCTGCCCTATTATAGACACCCCTGAGGATGCTGATGTGGGAGCAGTGAAGTAGAGGTGTGGGAGACTTAGTGGCTTCATATTGGTGACAGATGCTTCCTTCCAGACTGCAGATAAAGGTCACTCCTAAATCCTAGAGTAAAAACATCCACTTATCTGGAAACTGCCAAAAAGAAGAATGACTTCCCTTTGCTGAGCTGAGCCTTACAGGGTGCAACAGAGAGCCGGGAAGGTAAGAGGATTCAGGTGGTCCCCACCCAATGGCTTTCATCTCGAAGTTATACAATATCTGAGTCTGGGCTGAGGTTTTAGAACCAGAGAAGGCAAGAGTCTGGTCTGAGGCTCTCTGGTGACTTGGGCCAGTATGGGGCAGGTCGAGGGGACATTGGTGAAGCTGGAGCTGGCCATAGAAGTTTGGTGCTACTAGATGTCATCTGCAGGAACAAGTCGCCAATGTCACACCCATGCCTGGATGTTCTCTTTGAGGAGGGGTACTTCTGCCTGAAGACCATGCTGGCTCATGGCTGTAGCTGTGAAGGAGCAGTCCCTGGGGGAGGGGTGACACTCTCCATTTGCCCAGGGCCTCATCCAACCTGTCTTCACAGTGGGCATCTGACTTGAAGACTTAGGATATAATCGTGTACGAACCTCCTCAGGTTCCTCTGAGGAACTCAGGTAGCTGTGAGTTCCAAGGCAATTTGGGTTGTCCAGGGGCAGTACAGTCCAGGTCTGGTTTGAGGGTGTCCCTAAAAGATCCAGGGGCTGAGGAGATAGCTCGGCTGGTAAAGTGCCTGCTTCGGAAGCATGAGTTTGGATCCCCAGGACCCATGTAAAAGTGGCCACACTGGCACATGTCCGTAACCCCACCACTTAACGGAGGTTGTGCTCACTGACACAAGCCAAATCAATGAGCCAGCCTAAGCCAAATCAATGAGCTCCAGGTCTAGTGAGAGATCCTGCCTCCAGAAGTGATATGGAGGGAGATTGAGGAAGACCCCTGAGGTTGCTATGACTTTCATACATGCATGTACATACATGACATTACTGCTGTGAGTCATTTGCGGATAGCCCACCCTCATCCCAGGCCCAGTCCTCATCACGAAGCACAACTTTGCTTCTTGGTCTATGGATTCTTGCTCACTGTTCTTCGGCTCCTTTACCTGGTACATCTCTGCATTATACTTCCCAATCCTAAATTGGACTGTGCTGCAAACCTTACCCTTCCCAGGGTCTCCCAACCATCAGAAGAGTTTGAAAAAACCAAAATCAAGAAAAAACTTTCCTGCCCGCTGCCCTGACCATGATTATGGTCAGTATGTAGAGGACCAGGACCCAGGGACATCTTTTGATGATACTTGAAGCTCAGAGAGGTGGGGCACAGGCCCACATACTGACTTACCTTTGGAACTCTGCTGTCTAGAAGATAGCACTGGGGACTCTATTTGATGACTGTAGGAGGAGCCATTGCAGGACTCAGTTGCTGAGTTGGTGTGTTAATCTGGGTGGACTAAACAATGTGTGTTTACCTCCTCAGATTCCTGGAGGCTGGAAGGCCATGGCGAAAGTGTCCACAGGCTGCTTTCTTCTTAACCTTCTTCTCCTTGGCTGTCTTGTGTTTTCACTTGGTTACCTCTCTGTAGTAACCAATTATCAATGCCCCAGTTATCATCATCATTATCATGATGTCTCTTCTTCCTCCTCTTTTCTTTTCATTTTGTTTTGAGATATGTTTTAATGTAGGCCAGGCTAGCTTTGAACTCTTATGTATCCAAGGGTGACCTTGAACTCCTGATCTTCTTGCCTTCACATTCCAAATGCCGAGATGACAGGTGTGGGCCATTCCACCTGATTCTAACCTCCTCCTTATAACTTTTTCGTTTTGTTTTTTTTTTTGAGACAGGGTTTCTCTGTGTAACAGCCTTGGCTGTCCTAGAACTCGCTTTGTGGACCAGGATGGCCTCCAACTCACAGAGATGTGCCTGCCTCTGCCTCCCAAGTGCTGGGATTAAAGGCATGCGCCTCCACTGCCCGGCCTATTTACTTTCATTCTGTGTGTGTACTTACTTGTCTACATGTATGAATGCGCATCACGTATGTGCTGTGCTCCCAGGGACTGTGTGAGGACATTGGATTCCTTGGAACTAGAGTTACATACAGATGGTTGTGAGCTTCCAGATGGGTGCTGGGAACCAAACCTGGATCCTCCAGAAGACCAGTATGTCTTCTTAACCATTGCATCCTTTGGCCTCCTCTTTCAATAGAGACACCAGCCCTGTTGAATCAGGGCTCATCCCATTGTGGTATTTAAACTTTAATAATCTTAATTATGCCTTAGCAGTGTTCTTTCAAAATACACCCACTCTTGGTAAACCTAGTGTTTGCTTCAGAATATGAATTTGGAGGGCACAATGTAGCCTATTAGTCTGCAGAGAACAACCAGAGAGGGAGACCACATCCCTTTTTTAATGTGGGGAAAACAGAGACCTGGAGGCCCGGAGAAGGAAATTCCAGCTGGGGAGGCTCATGGCCAGATGCTGAGTGTGTTACTGGAACACTCCTTTCCTCACACTTGTTTCTGGGGTCCTGAATCCCAGCAGCAGCACTGGGCAGCCCTCCTGTCAGAGGAACTCCAACCCATGATTCTTGGACATCAGCTGGTGCGTAGGTGAAGCCTTGGGAGCTCATGGCTCCAGCGACAGCACCTGGACAATCTGCGCTGTTATAGGACAGACCTGAACTGTGGAGCCTTCCTGAGCAGTAAGGACAGGGCTTACAGAGGCTACAGAGGAGGGGCTGGGTAAGTGCGGAGGGGATGTCACATGTAGCCAGTAACTAGTACTCTTGGGTCCAAGTCACCACATATACAATGAAGGCAGGGAAGTTCTCGGGTGGCTGGGATGGCAAAGACGGCTGCCCTGTTCTTCTCACCTTGGAGCTGAGGGTGCTGCCCAAGCTGGCAGGAGTGTAGGTCACCACCAAGCTCACCACGATGAGACTTTTGGGTTCAGCTTCTCCTTCATGTCTCATTTCAAAAGGAATGGGACTAAGTGGACATTTGTGGAGAAGATAATAAGCTTTATTCTCTTCCCTCCATGAGAAAGATACCTTTCTATATGTGGTAGGTAGCAGGCATACAGGCTTATGTCATGTGGCTAAACTTGTCCTGTTGAGCAAACATGGGAAGCTTCTCTCCATCACAATGACCCATGTGCTTTCTAAAGAGGTGGAATGGTGCCCACACCCACCCTATGTGCCAGCACAGAACACTTTCTATGTAGTTGTGGTCAACTCCAGTCCAAAAATATTCAATCGAAGATTCTAGAAATGATTCAGACACATTTTCATTTCTTGGTTTAAGTGGCACGATGAAATCTCATGTTATCCTGCTTCTTTTAGTGCAGGGCAGGAATTACCCCTTGTTCAGTGTTTCCACACTGGGTATAGTACCCGCTCCTTAGTTACTCGGTGGCTGTCTCTTGTTAGAGCCACTGTCACAGTACTGCAGTGCCGGTATTCAAAGGACAAAGCACGGGAGTGACGCTGGCAACTCAGATTGGCCTAAGTGAAGCTGACAAGGGCGACCTGTCAGTGGAAAGGTGAAAATTTACCTAAGTGTTCTCTAACTATTGCCTTCTAATTGAAACACTTCTTCCTGGAGGGAAGTGGGATGCTCACAAGACTCTAAACACCTCAGGGAATCAAAGAGAGTCACAAGGACCTCCCTAAGGTGGGCAGAGCTGTAAATGCTGGCGAGAGGAGTCTTTGTGGAGCTGTCTGCAGGCTGTGCAGGGAGCTCTGGGGATTCAGCCTTCAGGAGCCACCACTCATGCTGTGGGGGCTTTCCAGTGTTGCAACTGCTTTGGGTTACCCCTGCTACCATAAGGAACCCCAGGATGCACATCGGTCCCCCAGACTAGTCTTGGGTGATATCATCTCTTTGATCTCTACTGGCATTCCATCTGGGGTGAGGAGATGTTTGTTTACACATCACAAAGTGGGCTACATGTGTGTATAAGAAACAAACAAACAAGCAAACAAACAGTACCCACAGAGCTTGGCACCATCTGATTTCATACACTTACTTATTGGTGGCCCCAGAAGATATCTGTCACAGATAAAGGGGTCTTCTGCTGGCTACTTCTTTGCATACTCAGCCCAACTCTAGGAGGAAGACCCTATTTTTATTCTCATTTTATAGACAAGGTAACTGAGGTCCTTCCTGAGGCCCAGGACCAGCCTCAGCTCTTAAGGGCTCACTGGGAGGCCAGAGTCCCCAGGAGCGTTGGGGTCAGTGTTACCATATTTGTCCTCTGGAATGTTTGTGTGCAATGCTGGACCCACATTCTCATTCCAGATGACCCCCGCCACATCCCTCACCACCCACACAGCTCAGCTTACAGGGTCTGCTCCGGTCACCATGTCAGAGTTCAGGCAATACAGGGAGTGATTAGATTTAGAGCCCCTTGCTTTGAATTATTCATGCCTCGTCCCTAACTTCCCAGGAATAATTTAATAACACAAGGCAGCTGCAGGAGGGCGCCTGGCTGAGCAGGGTTTAGGGGATGCACGTAGAACTGTGGAGATGGCTGTCCCAAACCATCCTTCCTTCTATAGGAGGCTGCCCCTAAGTGCTGGGATCTGAGCATCCCTGGTGTGCCACAGTGAAGCCCACAGGAACCCCCATCCTCAGCATGGCAGGCACTTCCCCGCCATCTCCTGAGCTCAGGGTTCTGCTGTTTTCTGCCCAGATCATACCCCTCACCTCAGAGACTGGGATGGCTCTCCACTATGGCATTGTCCTAGTCCAGGACCCCAGAGCCAACTTTTGGGCAACGCTTGTTGGCTGGTTCTGTGGTTCAGTGTAGGTCTCTCCCCAAATTTGCATGGAAATTTGATCGAAAAGTGACAGTGTTAAGAAGCGGGACATTTTGAGGTGGCTGTGAATGTGGGGGAGGGTAGATCCATCTTCCTGGTGGGATTGGTGCTGGCTCAGTCCCTCTTGCTCTCCTTGCTATTGTTTTCTGCCGTGGAAGGACGTAGCATGAAAGCCGTGGGTAGTTGCTGTCGAAGAAAAGAATACCATGACCCTGCTCAGGGAAGACCATATTAGAAGAGGTGGAGATGTTGTATAGGGGAGGGGTGAATCTCCTCTGTGTACTTCTGGCCTTCAGAACAGTAAGTTGATAAAAGTTTTGTTCATTATCAACATATCTCACCTGTGGTATTCTCTTATAGCTGCACAGAACAGTATGTTATGTGTCTTTTGAGGCCTTGCAGCTGTGGCCTCTGGGTGGTCAGCCATGTTCTCTTCCTGCTCCCCATCACGTGGAGCCATGGGGAAAAGGGGACCAGCATAGTATGCTTGTATGAGTTGAGTCTAATCATGAAACACTGTCTTCACCTTCCCCACTGGAGAGTCCCTGCGTCCATTAGCACTGGACCCCCCTTCCCCTTTATGCACCTCGTAGCTACAGCTAAATGCACCTGCCTGTTCTGGACATTTCTGATAATGCATTTCAGGTCTGTCTTCTTTCACACAGTCTAATATGTCTGGGGCTCATCCGTGATGTAGTGGAACTGGGGCTTTGCTGATCCATTTCTCATTGGTTTTCTTCCCGGTGAAGCTGTCAAGTGTCACCCTGAGTCTCAGTCACCTTCCTGGGGAGCAGCAAGTGTGTTTGCTTCTTGTCTGTATGAAGTAATAATTGTCATCGTTGCTCAGAAGAACCTGGCATTAGCTTACAGAACAGGGGTCAGATAGGTGGCTCTGCAGAGGGGGCTTTTTTTCTTTCTTTCTTCTGTTATTCCTTCCTTCTTTTCCTCCTCCTCCTCCTCCTCTTCTTCCTTTTTCCAAGACAGAGTCTCACGGTGTAGCTCTGACTGGTCTAGAACTCTCTATGCAGACCAGGCTGGCCTCAAACTCACAGAGAACCATCTGCTTCTGCTTCTCAAATGCTCAGATTAAAAGAGTACCCCACTGAATCCAGTTCTCTCTCTCTCTCTCTCTCTCTCCTCCTTTCTCTCTCTCTGTCTCTCTGTCTCCCCCCCAGGATTTCACTCTGTAGTCCAGGTTGTTCTGGAATTCAATATGTAGTCCAGGCTGGCCTCAAACTCATGGCAATTGTTCAGGCTCCTGAGTCCTAGGATTATAGGCAAGAGTTACTATAGCCATCTTAGAAAAGAATATTCTTTACATGTAATTAATTAATTAACTAATTGGTGTGTGTGCACATGTGCATGCTCAAGCACACCACAGCATGCATGTGGAGGCTAGGGGACCACTTGTGGGTTTTAATTCTCTCCTACCATGTGGATCTAGGGGATTGAACTAAAAAATAATCAGACCTGGCATTGAGTCCCTTTACCTGTTGAGCCATCTCAATGGCCCGAGTTTTGTTTTGTACATGGAGTCTCACTCCTGAGTTAAAGCAATTGTCCTGCTCCAGCTTCCTGAGTAGCTGGGGCTGCAGACTTTTAGTTCAGGACTTCATAAGGCTCTGTTCCTGATGAAAACAATAGGTCTGTTGAGAGGGCTCAGCAGGTAAAGACGCTTGGCTGCCGAGAGTGACAACCGGAGTGCAATGCCCAGGACCCACATGGTGGAAGGACAGAGTCAGCTCCTTCAAGTCGTTCTCTGACCTCTACAGGTGCCTTATGACATACACACACATGTGCACACACACATGTGCACACACACATGTGCACACACACATGTGGACACACAGAGAGAGTCAGCTCCTTCAAGTCATTCTCTGACCTCTACAGGTGCCTTATGACATGCACACACATGTGCACACACATGTGCACCCCCCCGCGTTTCAGCATCAATATGGCCAATACCAATTTAAACTCTTGGGAATGAAAAGAAGCTTCATTGGGTTGGTGCAGTCTATTCTGTCAGAAGTCCCCGTCGGATATCACATTTGATGGTGACAGAGTTGTTTCTATTGAGAGCCAGGATCAAATGAAGGTCAAGTTCTCTGCTTCTGCTTCACGCTGAAAACTGGAGACTTGGCAATAAAAGAAGCTAAATTTGCCCAGGGAAAAGTGCTCTGTTATTTGTAGACAGACACGATTTCCCACCTAGAAAATCAGGAATCTCAGTGAGCTGTCAAATGCCTGGAGTTAATTGGAGAGTTCAGCAAGACGGAGAAACATATGAGCCACACAACAACCCACCCGTTCCTCTTCCCAGCAGGGACTAATTAAAACCCACCAGAAATAAGATACAGGCCTGGAAAGATGGCTCAGTGGATAAAGGTTCTTGTCGCCAAGCCTGAAGATCTGAGTTCAAGCACCAGGACCCACATGGTGGAAGGAGAGAATCAGCTTCCATAAGTTGTCTCTGAACTCCACACAAACACACACACACATACACACACACACACACACACACTGACAAATAGATACATGCAATGATTTACTTTGAAAATAAGATATAAATGCTGTTGGCCATAGAATCTGGAAAATGCTTGGGGATAGAATGTGGAATGGGAGGACTGGATGCTAAGAGCTTGTTTGGAGGTTCTAGCTGGGGGTATGGCTACTCAGACACCGTCAGGGAAGGCTGTCTTCTCTGAGTGTGTGACTGTAGGAGGGGCACATGTGGAGCAATGAGAAGAGGAAGGAGACACCCCACCTACCGAATTAGATCAATCAGATGTGCCCAGTGATCAGTGGGTGACAGAGATGTCACTGCCAGGTCCCTCTGATATCTGATTAAGATGCCAGAAAATCATAAACCCTTGCTAAAACAGGAAAGGCAATCTCAATCGATGGAGAGGAACATCTCACCCAAGGATGGAGACAAACAGTGCTGCGAAGATCCCCATCTCTCCAGATTAATAGAAACTCAATGAAATCCATCAATATCCCGGGAAGGCGGCTTCGCCGTGAGCTCAACAAGTTGATTCACACAAAAGAAAGTCCAGACAAGCAGAGCGAGACACTTAGACAAGAACCACTGTGAGGCTCTGCTAGAAGTCTTGGGCATGCTAGAATCTGCAGAGCTTGGCCCAGGTCTGTGATGCTGATACAAGAACCAGAACAGTCAGTAGGCCACAGAGAGATGGGGAGAAAACCATGTGCTTATGGGAATTCAGTATCAGACAGACTAGTGTTTCCAATCAGTGGGAAGAGCCATGCTGCCTACCACTGCCTCCTCCTCTGCCTTCTTCCTCTCCCTCCTCCTCTTTCTCTTCTTATTAATAACAGAGCGGGGGAAGGATGAGTTTATTTGTTTAGTCGGGAACTTCTCAGGGCAAGAGTACTGAAAGCAGAAGGGGCTGAATGCAGGGAGCAATGGAGTGCATGGGAGAGCTGAGAAGCTGCAGCCATGCTGGAAGGATAAAGAGGGTTTGGGCAGAAGCTGGGAGTACACCATGATGACCCAGGGGAATCTGGAGCAATGATAGAGATGTGGTTATTTCCAGAGAGTCTGTGTGGGTGGAGTAAGAGGGACAGAAACTTGATCTCTTTGGTTTCTGCCCTCACGGGCTGAGCCCAGCTTGAAGCCAGCCGTAGGGAGTAGAAATTTATCCTGTGAGGCACAGTCAGTGACATGCTGGGGAAGGACAGGACATTGTTGGGACAAAACCCCTAACTGGAGCACCATAGTTGTATGATATCAAAATAATTTAGATCTTTTCCTATGCTGGCTAGCTGGCTAGTTTTATGTCAACTTGGCATAAGCTAAGTCATTTGGGAGGAGGGAACTTGAATGGTAAAATACCCCACCAGAGTGGCCTGTAGGCCAGCATGTGGTACATTTTCTTGATTGATGTTTGAAGTGGGAGGAATCAGTTCACTGTGATGGGGACCACTCCTGGGCAGGTGGTTGTGGGAGCAATAAGAATGTAGGCTGAGCAAGCCATGAAGAAAAAGTCAGAAGGCAGCCCTTCTCCTTGGCCTCTGCTTCAGCTCCTGCTTCCAGATTCCTGTCTTGAGTTCCTGCTCTGAGTTTCTTCAGCAATGGATTGGCACCTGTAAACAAGATGAAATAAACCCTTCTTCCCTCCCCAGGCTGGTCGTGGTGTTTTATGACAGCAATGGAAACCCTACTAAGACATTGTGTTATGCCCACCACAAAACAGATTCCAGATTGTTCTGAGACCCAAACCTAAGAAAGAAAAGCATGAATGGAAAGAAAAGAATATAGTTCTAACCTGGGAATGAAGAATGCCTCAGTCACACAGATAAAAACTTAACCAGAAAAGAGAAACTGGTATACATTTCCTTGTGAAACAGAATTTTTTTTATAACAAAAATTATTGTAAGTATATGAGAAAAATGATAGATGAGATATCCACAACATATAAATTGAATATGGAGGTAGTTTGACTGACCCATCACAAAAAGGACAAACCAAAATACTAACCCCTAAAGCCAAAAACCAAACCAAAACTCATCAAAGCAGCAATAAAACAACCACCACCACCACCAGACACCCAAATAACAAGAACAGCTTCCCCATCCCAAGAAGAGAAAATTCTGAAATTTCTCAGATGGGAAACTAGGTTGGGAAAAAGTGAAACTATGGCTGATGTCCCCGGGGACTGGGGATGCATGAATGAGAACACAGGTGGGTCTGGATGATGGTTGGATGGGTGGGGAAGGGGGTTTGCTGCGCAAGTGAGAGCACCTGAGGGCAGACCCTGGTGTTGCTGTGTGTGCCTGTAACCCCAGTACTGGGTGGCAGACAGAGGACCTCAGGCTCTCTGGTCAGCCAGCCTAGCTGAAAGGGCAAACCAGGTTCAGTGAGAGACCTTGTCTCAAAAAATATGGGGAAAAAGCATTTGAGAAAGACATTGGACATCTTCCTCTGGCCTCTGCATGTGCCTGTACCCACACCTACACATGAGTATGCACACACACACACACACACACACACACACACACACACACACCACTGAGCTATTATTTTAGGTTAATAAAAACAGTTATTCTCCAAACTCCCAAAACTCAAAACCATACCTCTACCTATCAGCATGAAGTAACTGGAATGAATGAAGAATTGCCCCATATCCTCTATATGTGAAGGTCTGGAATAAAGGAAATTCCCCTAGACACAGGCTGTAAAACAGATCCAGAGTTCCAGCAAGTCTGCCATCTACAAGAGTTCCCAAAGCTGCCTGCTGTAGGAAGTCTTACAGCTTGTGCCTACTGTGGCATGGCCTCTTACACTATATATGCTGATGCAGAGCCTGAATCCACCCCTTCTTCCTCGGCCGCTTTCAGGTTGCTGGATTCGGTCTCTGTTCAAGCAGAGAATTCTGTTGTGTGAGTTTACCCCTAAATAAATAACCATTTATTTCTCAATTCTGAGCTAGTGTGGGATTTCTTTTAAGCGTCCTTTCCACGTTTGGCCAGGTGCCCCCAAAACAACTGACCCATCTCCTGCTCCACAGTTAACAACTTATCTAGAAAACCAACTCTTTCTGATTCTGTCCCCAACAAACCCCTGCCCTCCCACTTCCTTACCCTTGGCTACAAACCCCTGCTCAGACCTGGCACTGTGTGTTCTCTTGTACCCTCGGCTACCTTGCTGGGTCTTGAGATGCCCCTCTTAGACTCATAAGGTCAGCTCTTGTCATGAGATCTCTCATGTTTCCATTTGTTCAATTCCCTTTGGGAGCTCAATACTTATTATAATCCCCAGGAGAGGGCTCTGGCAGGCAAGTCCAACCTTGACATCACAACACGATGCTGCCATCTGCAAAACTCATGCTTGAGACCCACACAATTGAGATGCAAAAAATTGGGAAAAAAAGGAAGTTTACGATTTTGTGTAGGGCCAAATGTTGGCTCTGGGCTGCAGGGCGGATGTGCTCTTTGTCCTTCTGCTGGCTAGTTTTATGTTAGCGTGACACAAGCTACAGCCATCTGAGGGAAGGGAATCTTAGTTGACAAAATGACTCCATGAGATCAGGCTGCAGGGATACAAGATTAACTAAAAAAATCAGTAGCCCTCCTGTACACAGATGATAAATGGGCTGAGAAAGAAATTAGAAAAATGACACCCTTCACAATAGCCACAAATAGCATAAAATATCTCGGAGTAACTCTAA
>LOJH01022714.1:297-27421 GCA_001685095.1 Ellobius talpinus
GCCCCAGCCCCTCGCATCTATCTCAGCACCCATGCCTGGTCTGGACTCCAAATCCCAGCAGGCCAGGTCCTGACCCTCCCCCGGGGTGGGGTCAGGACCACTTTTCCCCAGGGTATTTAAATGAGTTCCCAAAAGAGGAACTCCCTTTCTTCCTCCTGGGGGTCCTGTTTCTGCTGCTTCCTGCTTCCCCTTCCCGGCCACCTGAGAGCTAGAACCCCCATTAAACCTGAATATTTATTAATTTGGCTTGATTGGGAATTTTGCGTAGGCAGGGAGCTCGCCTTAGGAAATATTCCTAACACTTTACGACCACATTTATTTTATTATTTTATATGTGCAGATCCCTGATGTGTCCAGAAAATAATGTTCTATTGTAGTCATCCACTACTTTTGACTCTTCCATCTTTTCCATGCTCTTACTGATATAATCCCTGTGCCTTGAAGAATAGGATGTGCAGTAAACACATTGCCTTTAGTATTGGATATTCTTCATTAATATGGTCTCTGAACTGTGTAGAGTTGTAGGCCATTTAGTAATCAGTATATGGTGCAAGGTGAAGCTCGGATGAGTGATGCATTGATCTACAAGTCTAATGGTATTGATATAATACTGTACACACTTAGCAACATAATTGTAGTAGGTTCTCTTAGAGCCTTTCACCTTACTAGTCATAGGATTTTAGCTTCATAAAGTTGACAGATATGGGTCAAACCCTCTAGAGTAGAACTTTGTTGTACACAGAAAATAGTTACTCTCTTGATTTTCATGTGGTTTCTATATCAATGGAATATCTTTTCAGGCTAGTCATTATTGTATCTCAAAAAATGCATAAGTGACTTTGTACTTTTTAATTGTCCTAGGGTTCATCTAGGTAATTCAAAATGATACCTATTTCTATGGGATCAGCAGATATTTTTTCACAGGGTCCTGCAGTTGTTATTAACCTTATTTCTCATATTGTTTATATTTTCTGGTGAATCAGAACATCTGGAGGGTTTTGATGTTGTTGATGCTGTTGGTGTTCTGTGTCTGAACATATTGGGGCAGAAAAGAATATTAGAAAATTAGTTGATCTCAAAGGTTAGTTAGGGTTCAAATGGAATGAACTCATGTAAACACAGTTGAGGAGAATGATATGCAGGATATCTGCCTGGTACAAAGTTGGACTTTTGGGGCATATCTGAAGGCTGGGGAAAGTGGCAGGAAAGAAGTATCAGATATATCCTACCAGATGTCACTTGAAATATAATGTATACAATTTGGCTGATTGTAGAGGTTGGCTAGAAAATGGGGGCGAATGCTGAAGGTTTGGAGAAGGTGAGTCAGATCATGTTAGAAACCTAAATATTGGAAGTAGAGAAAGCATGGCTACCCTGATGAGGCCAACTAGACTTGGAGAGATTGTAGAGGTTGAAAAGAGTGAAGAACCAGGTGGATTCAGGTGGATAGACCATACAGAAATGTCTAAACTGTTTTTTTATTAAATCACAGTATTCTAGCAATTAGAAAAATATTATTCTAAGATTCTAGGTCACCTAAAATGTTTATTATTACAATAGTACCATATATCAGACATTCTATGTAAGAATGCATTAGAATCATGTTGTAAGTATTTGATGTTATAATTGAAATTACTTTGATAACTGGATAATCACATAAAGAATATTACCCAGGTCATATTAAGATTGCACAACTGTGATATTGTGCATAATATATGGTATTATATTTATAATTTATACTCAACATTGAAACAACTCTGGTTATAAAGGCAACAAGAACCGTTTGGATACTCAGGATAAATTCATATGAAGAATATCTAATAATGGTTTTTGAGTCTCACCTTTCCTCATTTACATGAACACACACCTCATTGCAATTGGGGATAAATATCATCCACAGCTTAGAGTTTTTTCAACAGTCCAGCACTGTGTCTTATGGATTCTCTAAAGCAGTTGAAGAATAATGTTGCTTCCTTAGCTTTGTGAACCAAAAATAATGAGAGGACTGAGTAGCATTATTCATCATATCTTGCATATATTTGATACATAATTTGTGCATTATAAAAATTAAAACCCTTTCCTAACTACTGAAACACTCCATTTTTATCATTTTCTAACACTCCCAATCAAATCACACCAAAAATGACTTTAGCATGTAGGCACAAGTATATCTTAGTGATCTTCTGTTTATAACCATAAAGAATATAATGGCAAATATAATTACTCTGGATATGTCTTCATTATTTGGGTATAATAAAGAATTTCAGAAGCACTCACCTCTCTGAGTTGGTTTGAAATAAAATCATACTTTCAGCAGCTTTCATCATTCCTGTAATAATCTAATGTACTTATTTTAAAGAAGCTACTTGATATTGTAATCTGTATCTTATGAATTGGAATGAAACCAGGGTGAAAAGACATCATGCAAGCCATTAAGACATGATGGCAGACCCAGAAAGACAATTATCGCATGTACTCACTCATAAGTGGTTTTTTAAACACAAAGCAAAGAAAACCAGCCCACAGATCACAATCCCAAAGAACCTAGACAACAATGAGGACCCTAAGAGAGACATACATAGATCTAATCTACATGGGAAGTAGAAAAGACAAGATCTCCTGAGTAAAGTGGGAGCATGGGGACCTTGGGAGAGGGTTGAATGAGAGGGGAGAGGCAAGGAGGGGAGCAGAGAAAAATTTAGAGCTCAATAAAAATCAATTTAAAAAAAGACATGTTGGTAGTGCTCTATCTTTTCCTTTGATCATTTTTAATCCTATTAAATCCAATGATAAATAAGGGGGAAAAACTCTCAGAGCTACCACTAGATTTTTCGTCATAAACATACCTGAGTAACAAATAGTCCATTTCATTGCTTCTTTTCCTCTCTATAGAGATTAGTCTTCTCATTTCTTCTATCTAAAACATTGTTATAAAGAACCTGGGAAAATATAGACCATAATTAACAAGAAATTAAGACTTACATCTTAATGAACGTTTATATAGCTATTCACAATAACCACTGAGAAGCTGTGAACTTTCACACTGTTTAGAACTTTTCACTACTGTATATATTTTAATCCATCATTAATAAAATGAAAGATACATGACAGAGTTAGAACTAGAAAAACAACCAACATTATATCCTTTTTGTGGATAACTGTGTCTTCTACCTGCACACAGTTCATATAGTTACCCCTTCTTGTTCTCTTTTCTTCCTGTTGGACTGTTCTCACATGCACATTTGTTTACATGCTGCCCTGCACAGATGCAGATCATATTTTCATATGAAGGAAAGCGTGACTTTATTTCTGGCAGGTTGAGGGGGTGAATTTTAGATATTTCTAAAATTATGAACTCAACCTTCAGAATTATTCTTTTGCATAACCTCTTTCAAAACACACCTCTAGAATGATGTCTTAGAGCTTATTTTTGCAACTTTAGTGTTTCTATTAGTTACTTTTCTAAATATGTTGCAAAACATAATGAAGACAATGTACATGAGAAACAGTGTAGCTAATTTGTCGTTCCAGATTGCTAAAGTCAAGGGTAGCAGAAGAAAAAGAAAGTTTACATAGTATCCTTAAGCACAACTGCAGAGAGAGAGAGAGAGAGGAATAGAGAGATAGCTGGTAGTGCAATGTGGCTCTGAAACCTCTAAGCCTGTTCTTAATGAAACAGCAAATCTACACAAACAGTGCTAACATCTGGACACAATGTATTCACATACCTGAGTCTATGGAGGTCAATGCTGTCTTATTTCAGAGGCCTAATAAATAATAGAAATGGCAGGTTTTGTATAACCAAGAAACAGTGCTGAATTTTACAATAAATTACTCTCTTGCTCTAGTTTATATTTCAAATTAATTTATTTCATTTTTAAAATGCAAAAAACTAATCAATTAATCAGGAGTATATTTATTTAGAGAAGATCTTCCCTCTATATTTGGCCATTTATACATAGAATTGTTAAGCACTCACTCACTAGGAGATTAGTGGAAAGAATTTCTACCCTGCTCAAAAAATAAATTGTCCATTGTTACCATACAATGCTAGATTCCCTAACAATCCACACAGTGCATCTCTCTGAAGAGAAGCTTGATGTCGAGGAATGAGTGAAGCGAAACAAGCAGACTTGGTAATCCTATTACTCATTGTAACCTTCATTACCTCTCTTAAGGAGTCTAGGGATAAGTAAATTTGAAAGTGCTGTAAAGTATCCAGCTGAAACCAATAGACATGTATCTTCTCAGAAAAAATATCTGTGAAATGAAAACCACTCTAACTCCAAGCCGAGCAAAATGCTGTTGCAAAACACAGGACCCTTTTTATTTACCAATGTCAAATATTCATAATAAAAATCCACAGGTCCAGGAAAGTTATTAGGGAAAAGATAATTCTCTTTCACACTATTTTAGTAGTGTATCAAAAACAGGGAATTAAGAAGGGCTTTGCCAGAGAGGAGTTAGTGCTTTTCAAGAAAGCCTCTCCTTTTATATATTAAAAAATAATTTATTACTTCCTTTAATTCTTCTGGGCTTATGGCTGTAAACGTCAGATACAAACTTATGAAGCCAAAACAACATGAGAAAATAAATTTCCATTTCCAGAGTTCAGGTGAAGCAAGCATTAAGCCTATCATGAAGGCTATGGAAACATTTCTTCAAATGGCTTCTCTGGTGCACAGTACATAGGCATTATTATTATGTTTATCAAAGAGTCAATGATGGTTTTGCAAATGTTGATTTTTGGGGCTAAGCAGAACTTCATTTATTTGAGAAAGCACTATTGATCATGTCTGGATAACAAATTCTTAGTTTATGTAGGTAACTGATGGAGGATTTGATTATTAAATATCTAGATGTGCATATGTTACTATTTAGGTAGTAAAGGGATAAATATGGAGGAGTTAACATAACAATGATATTTGAGAAATGGGTTTCCAGATAGTATCACTGTTTAACACATTTTAAGCAAAATCAGAAAACTTCATAGGAATAAAGTTGTGATTCTTTAGGAAAAATGCTGTTTGATTTTATGCAAAGCCACAGAAAGAATAAAATAGCAGGAGAAAACTATGAAGCAACATGTTACCTCAGCATATTGTCTATCAGTTACATTTTTCTTCTAGTATTTATTCTGGATCAGCAGCATCTTTTTAAGAATATGTGAAAAACTTCTAAAAAGTTAGCTAAACCAAAGGTAAACTGCAAGCAACAACAACAAAAAAGCAGTGTGAGCTACGATGATGTGTTGTGATATTGTGATAGACTACAAAAGGAAAGAATCATCGAAACACTTCTAGGGATTAATTGTAGCACACAAATGCCAAGCACTATAGCAATACTACAAACAATACTATCAACTCAGTCAGTTGATCACAAATAGCAATGCTGATTTTGGGTAGCAGAGAGCAATTGTTAATTTGGTGCTTAATCTATTCTGAAGCAGCTGTGATCACAGCCCCTAAGTTCTGAAAATATTTCATTCCTGACTTGTGGGAAACTTTCATAGGGAAAATTTCAAGAAAAAACTAACTGCACACAGTTCACAATTTACTGGGATATATTTTGCATCACTCTATTGAATTCTACAGCTCAGTTAGAATAAACACCATATCCTGCGGAATTTTCTGTCATTAAATATGTGAGAATAGTAAAATACACTGTATACTCTTTTATAATCAATGAAATTCATTGAGTTCATGTGTTAATCTTAGGAAGACAAAAGGAGAGTACAAAAACATTGATAATTGGAAAATTCTACAAATGTAGTCTCTCTATACAGTTTACAGATTTAATATTCCTAAGAATTGAATTTTCCAAATGTCAATGAAATTCAAGCTCTCACTAATTTTATTTTTAGTTCAGGGCACTAAGATACTGTTTACTGGACTAGCAACTTAAAATAGCGAGTCTAGGTACTATTTATCTAAACAAGCCAAAGGACCTGCGTTGGAAACCAGGAAGTCAAATAAAGGTAGATAAGGAGATTTTCCTTCACTAAATTATTCTCTTGCCATTTCATGTATGCCATGAAATATGTGTCACCCCTCCCAAATTAGTTATTCACATATTATATGTAATTTTATATCTAACACATAGCTCAAGGATATTAAGAATACTGATTCAAATTCTGGCTAGTTACTAACTATATGAATAGCTATACATAAAGTATCCAAAATATTATTATAGAATAATTACTTTTAGTGAAGTGGCAGTTTTAGGCTCTTATTAAAGAGCTATTATTCACTACAGAGTTATGAATGCCACTGCTACAACTTTAGGGATAAGCTATGAAATGCTTATA
The DNA here is from genome assembly GCA_001685095.1 of Ellobius talpinus. Classification (NCBI taxonomy): domain Eukaryota; kingdom Metazoa; phylum Chordata; class Mammalia; order Rodentia; family Cricetidae; genus Ellobius; species Ellobius talpinus. Next base: position 6,605 of record LOJH01022714.1, read on the forward strand.
ATTGTAGTTTTCCATAGGTGCCATAGCTGGGAAGAACATTTATTGTTTCTCTCCTTTGAATACTTGCAAGGTTTCTTGTTTTACAATGAAAGCTATTTCTAAGGCAAGAGGCTTTCAGAACCAGCTCAAGGATGTCTTTGCCTTTATTTTGATTGTGTCTTCAGCAATAAGGACCTACCTTCTACCTCTTAGAGTCAATTGCAGGCATTATTAATATCTTGCATAATTTGGCTGCCTCTTGGACAATCCTGACTAAATAAAAAAAGATTATTTCTCATGACTAATATTGTGGTTTCTTATATGATCTATGCCTTTGATAGATCACTTTTCAGTTTAGATAGGAAAAGTAAGAATTACATTTTAAATATATGTCCATAAACCACAGGTAAGTATATGCCTTATCCTTCATTGAAAATTAAAACAAAACAAACAATAACTTTTACAAAAACCATATCCCTTCAAAATATAGAGATGTGGAACTCAGTCGCAATTGATATATAAATAGCACAACTCCTGTACCTAAGGCTCAAGAAACATTGTGAAAAGGGGGTAAGACAGTAAGAGACAGGGGGTAAGGGAGTTTAGAGTGAGATTGTGTCTTTTAGAAATATCCTATGCTATATGCATAAATTCTTACCACCATGACTTCTTAAGCACAACTGTTTTAGGAAGGCTGATTGGCTGCTTATTCATTTTCCAGCTGCCCAGACTCCCAAAATAAACATAGAGAAACTGTATTAATTAAATCACTGCTTGGCCCATTAGCTCTAGCTTCTTATTGGCTAACTCTCACATCTTAATTTAAACCATTTCTAGTAAACTTTGTATCGCCTCGTGGCTGTGGCTTACCAGGTAAATTTCCCATCTGGCTCTGGTGTAGCAACATGTCTTCTCTCTGACTCCACCTCATTTCTTCATGCATTCAATTTATTCAATTTAGTTTTCCCTACCTAGCTCTACTCTGCCCTATCATCAGGCCAAGGCAGTTTCTTTATTCACCAATGGTATTCACAGCATACAGAGGGNGCTTGGCCCATTAGCTCTAGCTTCTTATTGGCTAACTCTCACATCTTAATTTAAACCATTTCTAGTAAACTTTGTATCGCCTCGTGGCTGTGGCTTACCAGGTAAATTTCCCATCTGGCTCTGGTGTAGCAACATGTCTTCTCTCTGACTCCACCTCATTTCTTCATGCATTCAATTTATTCAATTTAGTTTTCCCTACCTAGCTCTACTCTGCCCTATCATCAGGCCAAGGCAGTTTCTTTATTCACCAATGGTATTCACAGCATACAGAGGGGAATCCTACATCACCTCCCCTTTTCTGTTTAAATAAAAGGAAAAGTTTTAACTTTAACATAGTAAAATTACATATAACAAAAAAGGTATCAAGAAAGGATTACATTTACAATATTTACATTTACTTAATCTTTTGTCATAACTAAGGAAAACTACAATTATAACTATATATTCTTCAGTTCCATCAAAGACTCCAGAAGAATATATTATCTAAGTAAACAGAGAGTGCATTGTAAGATTTGCATATAATACTAATAAAAGAAAATTTAGCATACCAAATAATTCAATTTTTATGCTTATTGATAGTGTTAGTATTAGTCTTGAATGAAGAAATTTATTCAATCTTATACGATGATTTGTAATTTAATTACCTTTGTACTTATGATATCAACAAATACACTTATCAAACCTCAAGGATTACCTACTATAAATCTCCAGATTTTTAAGTGTAAACAGTACCAACTCAAGCCACTCATTTTCAAATAATATGGTCTTTCTATGCCTTATATGTGGGACACACAACAGAAAAATTCTAAGACCTGATACAAAATTCTGCTTCGTCCCTCACCACATTACTACTGTTATGTATTCTTCTTTCCAAATTCCACAAAACATTTTTCATGTTTATATATTGTGGGGTAATAATGCACATTAACTTATTTCACAGATTGCAATTGTCATTCCAAAAGCTTTATGATCATCAATTTTCCATCTCAATAGTATTCATTATCCCAGTGCAAAATCACTTAAATGGCATTTTACATAACTTTCTTATTATTGCAATCCCAGCTTCTTAAAAGCATAGTCCTTTATCACATTCCTTATGCTAACTGACTGGACTCTGCTTTAGTGTTTACAGTCTTCCTATGGTACACGGCAACAGCTAGCTACACGTGCCCTGTTGCTCTCAACATGGTTCCTCCAGACATACTGCTTTCTCTGCCAGAAATAGCCCTCTCTTTGCTGGGTTCCAGCTCTTCATTTCCCAGTTTCCAATTTCCTGAAGATTTCTGCTGCTCTACCTCTTGTTTTTACCATAGACGGATTAGATTCTTATTTTTAGATCCACAGTGTACCTACTTATATTTACATATAAATATGGTATTTTAATTAAATGTTCACTAAAATTTTAATTAAAATTTTCCTTCTCTCTAGCTGTGATAGAAACTGTTTTCAGAACCCCGAGGGAACAATTTTATATGCGGTTTTCTTCTTCATCTGCATGGGCAATAAAAATATAAAGTGTATCTTCAACTTTCTAGTGAAAAGCTTCTTTTTCACTGGATCCTGGAAACAATAAAAGTTTACTGATGATGTCTGTTTTCCAAAACATTTTCAGATTTATAGAGCTCAGACTTCTAAGCAGTTCAGAAATAACTGTTGAATTTGTATTCTAAGTTTGTCATCAACGTGTAAAATTATTGAGATGGACTTCAGGACGACTGCACAAAGAAGACATTCTACTCAAATAACTGGAAAATATTAGCTAATACATTAATACACAGTTGGGATGTGCACTGTGGTAAAGCACATGATCAAGATGCTCTCAGCTTTGGGAATATGACCTCAATAAATCCACGAATACATATTGTATGTGTATACTTATTACTCCATCTAAAGACTGTTTCTAAAAATTTGTTTTTCTATGCAGTGAAGGAAATAAAATATGCTTTCAAAATCAATGATCATATACAATGAATCAGAAGCCAAATGTTCAAGTCTGATAAAGGCTGTCTATCCAATATGACAACACATCTCACTCTGACTTTCCTGATGTGGTATCAGCTGACTTCCATTCACTAAATACTTTTAGGATCTGTACACAAAATTAATACAGTAAATAATGTTATAAAAGTGAGCACTCATTTTTTGTTTTATAAAATTAATTCATTTACTTCATTTTGAGTCTTAAAATATCACAAACCTCTAATATGTTCCTGGATTGTGTAAATTTTTAAAGATATAGTATCATCATGGGTAATGATGATAGTATAAAGAACCCACACTTGTCTTCTCCTATTAGGATAACTTTCAATCTATAAGACAAGTGTCTCATGCAGGAGTTCCAATAAGAGCCATAGATGTCAATACCAATTATCACTTTGCAGTGCAGGGAAATAAAAATAATTCTCAGCCAATTTTGCTACAGAAATCACTTATGTCCATTTCGTTATATAATTTCATTTGATTATAATGAGATTCAATGATTCATTGAATCCAACACAAGCCTCAAAATACCCTTGTATTATTCTTTGTCCCTGCACACTCATGCGTATAACTGACTGGTGCTTTATTTATCTACTGTGTTTTTGAAATGTAATGTTCAAAACAGTAAACATGAATAACTCCTTATTTGCATACAACAATGAGCAGACACAGCAAGGCATCATGTTTTATAGCATCAATTACAAAGTTAGTTATTTGTTGATTAATAAATGAATGTATAGAGTTTCTTAATTGAATATATGCCTCAGACTCCCCTATAATGGAACAAAGTCTGGTTGCCTTATGAAGATACAGTGACCCCAAATGTCATGATCATAGAGGGAATTCTGTTAAAGAAGATCCCTTTTATGGGTGATGGGTTGGCTCTAGTTGCTGACAGGCACCAGCAGTTTGCTCCATCCATCAGCAGGCTGCAAAACTTCATGTGATCATGAAAAAAAAGCCTGGCATAGTTCAGCTGACATAATATATGAAAAGAAATATTATTCATTTTGTTTATGACTTCAGAATAAAGGTTATGTGCCACTATGTCTATCATACTGTATTCTATCCATTAGGAGTGAGCCAGTTCATTTATCTCACTACTGTAATATCTAGGTTCATAATTTTGAGGGAAAAATGCCAAAGTACTATAAATGTACATCAAGATCTTAATGGTCTTTTCCTTGAACATAATTTGTTTATAGTTCTCCTAACTGATAGTCTGCTCATTCTCAGTAATAGTAGGAGTCTTGTTTTTGTAATTCACAGGTTTGAAATTCTTCATTTTGTTTTTTAAGTCAGGCTCAAGTTCAAGATAAGACTCTTGAGGTTAAAGTTCTCAATTATAAAACTGTGAGTGTATGTCATATGGAATAGAGAATATTAGAGCCCCCAAAGACATTATTTTGTCTCATATCCTTATATAAAATGATAGTATATGAACAATGTTACAATGTTGGAATATAGAGAGTGATCTTGGTCATAGGTCATATATAAATGTATGAGTGCAGGAGGAGGAGAAGTACATTAACTTTAATTTAGGAAAACAACTGTCTTTCCAACCAGCATTAATTGCCTATATATCTTTGAAATACAACTTATTCACTGACTATGATTTATTTATTATTCATTATTGTGAAATTTGCCTGAATTAAAAATTGTTTTTATTGAAGATAATGATAGTATAAAAATCAGGTTTTTTTTACTGCAAAGTATTTGTAGAATAATTCACAAAACAAGAAGCATATGGGGTCATAACAATCTAGAAATACAGATTAAAACAAATAGAACAGTAATTGATTAGCACAGAAGGCCTTGAAATAATTCATTCATTCATCTTGTCACTGTCTTTTGGTACTTCTCCTTTGCCCTCTGTGTCTCCCATGTCTACTAACATTTGCTCCTGTATTTCTCACTGTGACTTATACATATGGGTTTGTAGAAGTCCCCACATCTTGCTTTGTTTTCTTCATTTGCTAGTATTCCACTCTCTCTGGATTTTAGGAAATCATTAAGTATGCATTTCTTAAAATATACCACATATTTCTAGGAGTGTCATTCAACTGCTGAGTAAGAAACTTTTATTGATCCAAAATATTCATCTGTTGACTATTATAAAGCTTGATACCTTGCAATGTGTTTGTGTGTATGTGTGTTGTTAAGTCTTTGCTGGACATCTGGACACTACAGTTTAGAGCATTGTTCTAGGTGGGATTCTCAGGTGAAAGACGCTACTTACTTATTTTATTATTACAAATGCTTGGAATAGTTATCTCACCAAAGAGGTTACCTCAGGCAATGTATAAAAACAGTTGTATGATGAGGCAAGATGAGTCAACTGTTAAGGCATAGATTCTTGGAAAACATAAAAAACAAGTATGCATCATGATGTGACTGTATATAATTCCTGCACTAGAGATACAGAGAAATAAGGGTCCTTTGAAGTCACTGACGGGCACTCTACCTGAATGAGCAAATTCAAACTTTAGTGACAGACATTGTCGGAGAAAATAAAAGAATAGCAACTAAGATGGAGGAAGACCCCTGACATCGGCCTCTGTCATTCATGCATATGTATGCACGTTAGCTATGTGCCCCACTCCGGTTTTGTAGGGGTTCTACAAGACTGAAACATTCTTTCCCACAGGAAAGCTTTTTAAGATATAAGGCAACAACTCAAAAAAAGCATCAGGAAATCCCTGAAACTGACAAGATTTCATAGCCCCTTCCCATCCAGGAATCCCACCTAGAACAATGCTCTAAACTGTAGTGTCCAGATATCCAGCAAAGACTTAACCACACACATACACACACACAGAAGGGAAAGAATCTTTTTCAGAAAACCCAAGCTTAAAGGAAGACTCTGAGACCAACTGAGCATCCTAGGACAGGTTTAGACGAACTGAGTCACTTTGAGAGAACCCTCTCCAACCTGTTGAGCTGCCTGTAGGCTATGCACTGTGCTCCAGGTTCCCAGGCTTTTGGGATCTGTCACCAATGTTGGGGGTAGGGTTTGGTGATACAGCTATCTCTGAGTAATTTCTGCTCTTGTAAGCAACCTTTGACCTATATTTCTGTGAGTAACTTCAAAAAACTCATTGTTACATCACACTGGAGTTTAGTTTTATCTTTGCTTGGCTCTGTCATGAACTCCCTATCTGGAATGAAGATAGATGCATAGTGATTCCCCAGGAAAATTCTTGGTACAATAGCCTACCACACATCAAAAATTGGAAGACAAACAAATAATTTATAAAATTATAGTAATCCTTTTCAAGTAAGCAATCAAATTTGAAAAGACTAAGGTTAGGTGTTTCACTAAATCTGTAATTTTATGGGCATGCAAGCAAAACATAGAAAAACTCCACAGAACCTTTAGGACAGAGTGGAAGGAAGAGAGCTACCTCAGTGAGTAGAGGTTTCAGCGTGCACTCTACTGTGAATTTTGAGCAACAGAACAAATGAACAGGTATGGATTCAGGAGATGAACAAAGTTTTAAGTCTCTATAACATTTGATATTCAACAGAGAGCTTTTGCCATGTGAGAGAATTGTCAATCTTCTCTTTTCTTCATAATACCAAAATGAACTGGCCTACACATCAGAGCTAAAAATTCTGTATGAAAATATTGTGACAAAAACAGGCTTTTCTTTCTCAGAGTAGATCTTTTTGCCATAACCAACATTTAAGAAACATAAAAACCTCAGTGAGATATGAAGAGTAAACATACTTTTTAATAACACTATAATGCTTCTTTTATAAGCAGCACTAGATAAAGGTTTACTGGTCTTACCCACAGGCCCTCAGACATCACTGTACAAAGGCACAAGGTCAAGTTATAATCGCTCATTTGATGGATTCTTCAGTAACTCGCATCAGACTAACACAACTTTATCGTTCCAGGGAAGTGGTAAGAATAGACACACTGCTATGAGTGCTGGACTATTCCAATTTCAGGTCATACAGTAGCCATCTATAGGACAGAACAGCTCATTCATTGAATTCATTGAAGGCAGAAGCATAACACTGACCCAGTGAGAGTAAAGTGAGCTGTCATTGAGTAGCAAAATGTACATATAATATATTGTAATAGAGGGTAATATATGCTCTCATATATACTATATGGGTTACAAAATTTTATATATGATATGTGTATTCTAACATATTTGTTCAAGTTAATAACATTTGATTTCACAACTCTATTAAGAAACCTATGAATTTAGTATACAGTGAATGAAATCAAGTAGCTACACTTACCATTATTTAAACTACATAACTGGAAGCTTTATATGGCAATTCTGTGCTATATAAAGACAGGATTTGATTCTGAGTGGGTGGAATGACACTGGTATATAGAGCAAAGTCTGGAACTTTAAGCTTTTCCTAACACAAAAACATGCTTGATTCTTCTTTTAAGAAAGGACACACAAAAATCTCTATCTTGGGAGCAGCTCTTTATGGTTATAAGCAAGATGCTTCAGATAGACTTCTATGTGTGGGACCTGGGAGGAATAATCCAGGATCCCCAGTGGTTTATCAAAGCTCTTTTTACAATTTATACTTACTATTGTGAATGGAGATTATGTGAATCCCACCAGAAAAGGAGACCTACATCATGAGATAGACACTTCAATAATGAGTTTTAATACTTTCACGATGTCAACTATGGTGCTATCAGTTAGATAAGTTGAAAGTGAAGAAGAGTGTTTAGTATGTGTGCGTCAGGAGTGAGCAAAGATGTACTCATTACTGACCAAGGAACAACTGGAGACAAGGACTATAGTTGAACCTATTAACATCCCTCTAAAGGAAGATATCCCAAAGTCTAGGGATTGATGTTGCCATAAATTGTGGTGTAACTGTGATCAATTGAAGTTAATTGATGAGCTATTTTAAATAATTATTTACTAATTATATGAGGTTGTAGCAGCAAAGTATTTAGAAGGAATTCAACATATTTAAATACATTGTATAATGGTAGTATATCAGTAAATAATAAGACATATATATTGGTTATATTTGAAATTCTAGAATTACAAAATATAGAGCTAAAACTCCACCATTCATGTGATATTTTTGTCCAAGTTGTGTTATTTACATTTACATTAGGAAGTTAGTGCTCTAGAACAATTGCAACAGTTATCTAAGACATTGTTGCAACATTGTATTAATACAATTATTGTTGTTCATAGCCATCTTCTCAGAACTAATTCCATATCATAACCTCTAGTGTCCCTTCATTACCCTGTGTCACCTGATTTTTCCCTCCCAATACCCTTCTGATATTTTATCAGATCACATTTTCTTAGTGATCTGTTGGAACAGTGTTTTCTCTTAATTCCATATAGTTAGTCTTAGAACTTCTTCCCTGGGAACCTTCTCCAGAGTTGATCTTCCAGTACCATCAATAAAATGACGAACTTCATCTTTATCTCTTCCACCTGGAATATTTTTTCACACTATAAATGTGTCCATGTGAGCAAAAGACAGTTTAAAAGGATTATGATGCTCATGCTGGGGCATTAGGAGATGAACGGCAAACTAAGCTGTTGGTCTCCTTTCCCCATTTGAGTCCAAAGGATCAAAGTCAGATGTCAGGTTTGATAGAAAAATCATTTAACTAGTAAGTAATCTCATAGGACAATTGTTACTTAATAATGAGTATTTCTAGTAGCATTCCCAGAAAATGATTTTGTGTGAAAATTCTAAGAATAGAAATGTTCTATGACCATTGGATAAAGTTTCTCTTAATTCAAAAATTTAGTTATTTTTTGCTAGATATAGGTTTTCTATGGATTCATTTTTTTTCTAACAAGGGCTCACTAGTGATTTCTAATCAAAATCTATCTCTGCTTTCCAAACTTTACTCTCCAGATATGAATCCATTTACTCTTAGTTTTAGTATTGTAACATTTTACTTACTAGATAATTCTGCCACCATAAACTCAGGCAATACTCAAGGGTAATTCTTAAGTCTTTAACTGGAGCTCTACTCTGTACTAGATTGGTGATTCTATCTTGTTGAGTAAATATTTCTCAACTATAATTTCAGTTTTCTTATAAGAGGAATGAAAAATATATAAGTTTTTAGAAACAAAATGATGCAATAAATATAGAAATGGAATGTTTGTGTGTTTGGTTTATACTAACTTGAAAAATATACAGGAGATTTTAATAAATATGTGTGCATTGTATACATTTTAAAGTTTATAAATTAATGCATCATAAGTACTGTTCACATCACAAGTTTTGCCATTCAGTTTAAAATTGTAACTCACCCTATATCTGCCTTTGATACAATGCAGTGTTGTTACCTCGTGTTCAGCATTATAGCAATGAATTCATGTGACATACAGTGTGATGACAACCTTCAGTCCTTTTGGAATGATCTCTTTCTTCTGCTTTCCCCAAATAATTATTAGTATCATTGCCTTGTCACTCACTGATTTGGATAGTCTAATTGTTTATCTGTGCATTATTTGCAAAATAATTTACATACATCTCTCCTTGTTTTGCCTATTTCACTCCACCTCCTTCCAGACATGCTGAAATTCTTGCCTGTGGGCACTTGTTTTAGCTGTCTGTGACTATAATTGCTTTGTTCCTTCTTTCTGAGACACTGATCCTTCATGGAGAAATAAAAATATTTCTTTGTCCTAGTTTTATCCTTACTAATCTGGAGTTCTGTCCTTGATGGCGAGATGATTTTTTCTTTTGTCCTTATTTGTTACTCATTACATTAGATTGTCTTTCTCCTCCTGAGCAATGAAATACATGCCAAGGGCAAAGACCAAGACTTACTCTACTTTGACTTTTTCTAAATGCCTATCACATTGCTGACACATAATAGCACTCCATAAATATCTCCTAAATAATTAAATGCAATGTCTTATTTGAATGCCTTGGCATTGTTTAACTATGAAACCATTTTTAAGCCAGTAAGAGAAAATGAATGAGAAAAGACATTCAAGATTTAAATAACAGTTTAAAGTGACTAGAATACTATATAATAAATTACATTACCAGAAGGAAAAATAATGAACAAAGTTTTCAGAAATGAAAGAATTTAAAATTATCAGTGTTTGATAGAACAAAAATAAAACTTATTATGATTCTATACAGTTTGAATTGCTAGGGATATTTTTGTTAAGTTTGGTAATAGGATAATCTGATGGACTAGGTAGCAAACTCTCACCATAGTATTGTGTTATAAAATTTATAAAATACTGGAGCACACTATGTTTAATGCCAAGCTGTTAAAGTGAAATATTCCGAGCAATTTAATGAAAATCAAATCATAGTGTAAGAAAATTTAAATATAAAAAGAGTGTAAATTATCAATCAATCAAAGGGTAAGTAGGCATAAGTTAGATTTTAAAATATATTTTATTTGTTCAAGTCTATTGTTTAATCATTCAACACATTTCAACCAAAAACTTATCTCTTAAAATGAGCCTTGTTGATTGTGAACAAAGAAGACAGAGACCCCATACTCTTAAAAATAAAACTTATTAGAAGATAATTGAAGTACATGATCATAAAATAGAGATTTTGGATTATTAAAACATTGTATTTGAATATACTTTCTAACAAAATATAGAAGAAAATACTAAAAGTCACATATTAACTTCATCGTTTTATATTATTTATATTTTATTATACAAAACTAAAAAATTAAACACACATCAAAATTTATCATAGTATAAACCTGTCCACCATAATGTACTCTATAAAATTATACTAGTTCTGTTTCATAGTGTAGTATTCCTCAGATGCAAATGAATGGTGTGAATCATGGGAAGATCATGAGGAAAGAAGCCCTGCATAGGCGACAAATGGGAAAATTAGGCCTTGAGCATGCTGCCTAAGTCTCCATGAGTTCATACTCTCATCAGTCCTCTTTTGTCTGGAAGACACTATTTCCTTGGAGTATTCCATCACCTGTACTATTAGAGCCTTTCTAATTCCTCTTCCACACAATGCTCTTAGCCTTGAGGGCAGAGACTTAATGAAGACATCACAATTAAGACTAAGTGCACTAAAGTCTCACTCTCTCTGCTCCCGGTCAAGTCATGGGGCTTTGTATTTATTCCCATCTATGCCAAAGAGAAGCTTTTCTGATGTGGATTGAGCAAGGTGATAATTCTCTATAATGCAGGGAACCACGGAGTTGTCTTGGCCTAGCTGCCCTGAGATGCATATTGTCATATGTTTTTAAGGTTAGAGTTCATGACTCCAGGGGCACAATGTACTTTCTCTCAGTGAAGTGCTTGGACCACTTTCTTTTTCTCTGTATGTTCCCTTAAAAGCCAAGGAATCATGGGAATTGGATACAATAATTGGTCTTAGGCATTAATCTCATAGACCCTGTATGATTTGCAAAGTAACTATATCCTGGCAACTACCTAATCCTGTCAATTACCATTGTATTGTGTTTATGATGAAATAATAAAAACTGTGTTATCAATAGAGTTATCACTGTGGTCCCTCCAACTGGCCTGATTTAATTTCTTGTGGCTATATCAGGTTACTTTGGTCCATCAAGTGAGCATAGACACTTACATGGTCAGATATATGAAATACTAAAAATCACTCATTACCTTCATTATATTTTATAAAATTCAATATATTTTCTACTAACAGAAAAGTCCTTTCTGTAAGCATAATGATCATAGGTAAGCTTTTTATTATTGTTTCCATTTCTTCACTTGGTTTCACCATACTCTAAAATTCTCTTGAAGTGTGTGACAAACATCTCAAGTCGAACTGACATTAGACTAAGGTCTAAGTGTCTAATATGTTGTTAGTGACTACAGTCAAAAGATACTATAATGAGAATTAAAAGGTTAGTCTTATAGTTACACTGAAATGTACTGTTATTAGGCTAGTATATTCTCAATTCCTCCATTCCAGTTTCTACTAGGAACCACTTTGCTCTTTATTCCTCCATGTTTGAATTCTTCACATGCAAAATGACAGATGTGATTTGTACAAGTCCTGTTGGATCTTGCCTAGTGGAACAAGGGACAGTATTTATGTCTTTGTAAAGGTTAAATGCCATTTTATTTTTTGAACATAGGCACATTTGTAACCACCTTTTCATTGATGGGCCCTTGGATAGATTCCACCACTTGGTCAATGTGAATTCTTCAAAAAACATGAAAGTGCTTATGTTTCTTTCATGCCCTGAATTTCTTTCTTTCTGATGTACACACATAAGTGAGATTCTTGACCCACATGTCATTGGCAGATTTTTGCAGATGTTGCAACTGAAATATCCTTGCTGGATCTCCTTTAGGTTCTTTATTCTAGCTAATGCTTTTAGTTAAAAAGATAAATTCAGCAAATTTTCTTATTATTTTTTTCTTTTTTATTTTTTTTATTTTTATTTTTTTCATTAGCTTTCTGATATTAAGCCCTAATATCAGAAAACTAAAAAAACTAAAAAAATAAAAACAAATCACATGATGCAGAGAAAATAGCTACCTGACACCATAACTACATATCTAAGAACAGGAGGTAGACTTTTCATCTTCTTGATATGGTCCTGCTAGGAAGTTTATTTAATTAAGAAATATCTGTTTGGAAATTTAAACATATTTTTGATTGGTATTTATGAACGTCCTTAAATTATTTTCCTTAAGCATGAGAAGGTCGTTTTTATTTCATTGACTATATTTTTCTGAGCAAAAATTTTTGATGTTATTCTGAACATCTTAAAATTTTTAATAAAAGAAAGATAAAAACCCTTCTATTTGCTAACATACAGCATAAAAACACCTGTATAGATTTTACATGGAGTCTGGAAGGTAGGTTTGAGGTTATCTATCTTTAAATATAGAATAGAGAAAGTATGAACAATTCTCTTTGAGAGACTCAGTAGGAGATCACCTTAGAGCTGTAGGCAGTCACCAACAAAGAGAATGGAATCCAGGATGATAAGAAATGTTAAGATTCAAGCTACTAAACACAAGATTTATACAACAATTTTATTGAAAGAACGTGAAAATTAGCAGGCTGATAGAAATAAGCACATTAACTTGAGACCAAGTTTGCTTACATTCCAGAACTCTATTGCACCTGTATTATCAAATGTACTTTGAAATAATAGAACGTATTATTGTTAAGGCATACAAAATAAGTTGTGTATTGTATGGATGTATTAAAATGCTAGAAAATAAAAATACAACTAAAACCTCGAGATATTCATCTAACCAAAATAAGCAAATGTGTTAAAATTTAATTGTACTTAGGGTTAATGAATGTCAATTATGTACATTTTTAAAGCTACAGAAATATTTGTAATTGATTTGCTTAAAATGGTTTCTGTATATATACAATATAGAGTTCTTTCTTCTTTGTTTTAACAGGAACTTTACATGCATGCTATGCCTCTGTAGCTAACATTGCACAGGATGTGTCACTCTCTATATATAGCTCCAGAATTTTAGAGATGCTATGCCTGCTTCCTTGATTTAATGACTATTTCACTTTCAAATGGATTTATTAACAGAAATAGTACACTCTAAACAGATGGCTGTTAGAAATCTGCTTACTTCAATGAAATAATTGAGAGTTAACAAACATTTGCAGCTTGGTATGGTGCAAAGTATCACTGCATTAAGTTTCCATAAGGAATGAATTGCATAGAATATTTTATAAAGATAACTCATGTTTACATAGTTTGATTTCAGCAGTATTATATACATAAAGTGCATATTCAAATGACTAACCAAATACTATAAATAACGTTCTCTAAGCAACACCTCTAATCTTCAAAGCTTGCATAACACTGATAAAATTTCTGTGAGAATCATATCTGTTGCAGCCAAAACTGAAAGAGATTAATTGTAGTTTTTTGCCTTGAAAAATAATAAGCTAAGTGTCTGAATATTTGATTGATTTTTCTTAAAACTTTTTTCACCAAAGGTTCCATAGCATAAAATAAATGTGAGAATATCCAAATGTATCAGTTGCAATAAATGTGTCAAATAAAATGCAGTATTAATCTTTCTATACCATATTAAAATTCTGTGTCACTTATAGTGTTCTGCAACAGTATATGAAGGGAATGCATTATGACTAAGATAAAGCAGAGATAGAAAACCTGAACATTTAATGGAGCAATATTTAAAGGTAGAGGGTTTTTTCCCCAACTAGTATAGGTAATTAAAGATACACTAGAAGAGAAATCACATGAGACACAGAGCGTGGGTGGTATGCATTCTTCCAGCAGATCTGAAACTGGGTTTGCCAGCTGAGAGAGGCACTGTGCATTCACTGTCATTTCTACTGCTTCTCTCAATTTACTGCTCAGAACATGACTTTATTCTGGAACAGGGACATAAAGACACACCTTCAAACTGACTTACTAAATGTATTTAAAAGGATCAATAGAGATTGGAGAGATGGCTCAGCAGCTCAGAGGGCTTGAAGACTTTACAGAGGGCCCAAGTAAGGTTTCTAGCACTCATGTCAAAAGTTCAAAGACAATGCATAGAAACCCCTTACTTATATCGTTCTTCTCACCACTTTTAAAATTCATACTGACAATATTTCCATGCTTATACAATTAATTCATTCTATCAATGTAGAATTATTTTTAAATCTATTTTAAATAAACAATCTCAGTCTAAATAGAAAACATCAGTGTTTCAAATACAGAGAATTCAGGAAATTTATATATATGTATACACCCATATATGTATGTATGCATAATCAAGTTTACTCAGACTTATCCAGGTCATTCAAAAGAGTGAGATTTCAAAAAAATAATAAACAGAAATGACATCTTCAGTACCCTTTTACAAATACACATTAATTACATGATGATATTCAGGATTCAATATTAAGATATTAAAAATGACTTAAGATTCTGGTGAGATCCAAACAAAGTTAATACTTTCTTTTCATGTTTTTTACTAATGGCATTAGATACCTAAGTCAAACTGTTGGCCATCCAAGCCAGATAGGGCAGAAGATAAATGGATGGGAGCAGAAAAAAAATCATTCTTCATGAGGTAACTCAGACCCAGAAAGACTATGCTTCATATCTTACTCAGTTATCAGATGGAAAAGAATAAAGATATCCACAGTCAGACATTATGCAGAGAGTGAGAGACCTTGGAACACTGAGGCCTAAATGGGCTATATCTGCCAAATCCCTCCTTCAGGACATAAGGAACTCTCCAGAAGAGGAGACAAAAGAATATGAGAGCTAGAAGGTATGGAGGACAAGTTGAACACTGACCTTCTAAATTAGCATGATTAAAGCTCACATTAGCCCACAGAGACAGGTAGCATGCATAGGTCCTGTGTGAATCTGTACCAGTTCATTTTGTAGAACGGAGAACACTGAATAGAAAAAAATATGCAACACCCATTCCTAAGCCCCAAACTACCTCCAGCTGATAACTCCTTGTTAATGAAAATTTAGTTTTCTCCAAGGTAGTCTCTTTTGGGAAACAAACATTTCTTAAAGGAAGACTACATAGCCAGAAGTAAGTGTCTATAACAAAAGAAACTCAAAAGCATCGTTGGAGGTTCTTGGTTTCTTAATGTTAAGTCAGAGTTGTTTTTATTGTTGCTTGTTTTTTCTACATTAAAGGGTCTTCACATAGATTTTATGACTTCTAGTTCTGAGGGGATTTTTGGAATTCTTGAATGTAAGAATGAGTGTATCTCTGTCTGTGGATCTGCTGTGTAACATTTTCCTCTGAGATTAAAATAGTACATCCTTAGGATGGGTACTCAAAATAGCTTTAGGAAGCTTAAACAGTAATGGAAACAACTCAGAATAACTTTAGGAAATCCCTGAAACTGAACAGATTCACAAAAGCCTTGCTTCCAGAGTTAACACTAAGAGCTCAGAGGTCCCCTCAGTCTCAACAGAGCCTTGTTACAAAGAAGAAGCTCAGGTCATTCCAGCTGCCTGACAGAAACGTATGCTTCCAGAATCCTTGGTTTATGAGCTGTCACCTACGCTTGAGTGTCTTTTGTGATTCATCTGTCTGTTGTAAGGAGCCGCTTGTTTGTTTCCTGACTGCTCAGCCTCAAAATAATCACACAGAAACTGCATTATAAATCACAGCTCGGCCAATTACTTAAGCATATTGCTAGCTAGCTCTTACATCTAGAATTAATGGGTTAATTATTTTATATTTTTACCACGAGGTTCGTTGCCTACTAGCAAGATTCCAGTGTGCCTGTCTCTGGCAGTGGCTCCATGGCTTCTCCCTGAATCTGCCTCCTTTTCCCAGCATTCAGTTTAGTTTTTCCCACCTACCTAAATTCTGCCAAGACAGTTTCTTTATTCACCAATGGTATTCATAGCATACAGAGAGGAATCCCACATCATCTGTCTTTGGGTCATTTCTGCCCCTGTAAGTAACCACTCATATTCCTATAAGTTATGCCCTTAAGACTCATTGGTTTACCAAGTTGGTCTTTGGTGATGTAGTACTTGCTTCTGTTGTGTTGTATATCCAGGATATGTTCTGTTACATAACAGGAACTATAGAATTTCTTTGCTTTATTGTTGATTTTTTGTTTTGTTGCTTTATCATATTCTAATATGTTTGGTTTTGATTTGTTTTATTATTATTCTTTATATACTTTTTGTCTAAATAGAGACAGAAAGCCTATGGAATCCACATGTATAAGTAGAGACTGCTTCTTGGTTTTCTGGCCACAGAGGCCTGAGTACACAGAAACTATATTAGTTATAACCCTGTTTGGCCAATGACTCAGCTGTATTCCTAGCCAGCTATTATATCTTAAATTAACCAGTTTCTATTAATCTGTGTATCACCACGAATCTGTAGCTTACTGGTAAAGTTCTGCATCTTTCTCCTTTGGCAGCTAAAAGGTGTATCTTTTACTCTACCTTCTCTCTATATATCTCTGTTCAAATTTCCTGCCTGGTTTTATTCTGTCCTGCCGTAGGACAAAGCAGTTTCTTTAACAACCAACGGTAATAAAACATATTCACAGCATACAGAGAGTAATCCCATATTACACATAAGAGAGTGTAGAACAACTGGAATGAGAAAGGAGAGGAGAAACTGTAATCAGAATATAGGGTATGGAAAAAAACTCTTTTTAATAAAAAAATCAAATGTAGGTCAGAAAAAAATCATAGTTTTATTATATCTAGAGAATTTTCTTTTAAAATACAGGCATTCATTGCATCTTTCCATAACTTTTCAACATATATTTAAAGTTATTCTTTAAAGTTTAGATGAAGTTTATTTATTCAAAACAGTTGATGTTCTCTGATCCTTTAAAATTTCTTTACACTCATTGAGTAATGCAGAATTAAAATGGCATTGGTATATTTTTTCATATTATCTTTCTAACATTGTCAATTTTTTGGACAGAAAAAAACTGTCTGTAAAGATTGTGTCTTTACAGTTGCACTAAGTTAGCAAAACTGAGATCTTATATACAGAGAATAGCTCTAGAAAAATTATCTTTCATCCTTTTTTATTTGATTTCCCTGAACTTTATTTTTATTATTATTAAAGCATTAACAGTACTTTAGTATTTCTACAAATTAATTGGATTACTAACTTGGTTAAGATAGAAAGAGAGAGGATTAAAGATGCTCAAAACTATATATTCAGAGGAGTATAAATAAACAGGCAATTCAAATGGTACTGCATTATGCAAATTCAACTGCATTTTTATAAATTAGATTAAATACACACTCAGAAATATCAGTGATTATGCTTTTAACATGATAATTGACTATTCATTCAGTGGAATAGATCATTATGGAGACCAGGCAAATGTGGACAATAATAACTCACAAGGATTGAGTTTCAGAAAGAATTGAATGAATGCTTTCATTTTTACGGCAAATCATTATTTTTTTTACTCCTCAGTGCCTAGAACAAAGAATATACTTAATGCAATTTAGTAATGAATGACAAGGAAAATTTCATGATTCAACAAAGTCAATGAAAAACAATGTATAAAAGAAGCATGACTTTTCTCTTCAAAAGGAATTAATAAAGACGTTTTATTTTATGTTCTTCTGTATCATATTATGATACAGAAAGCTTCCTTAGTTTATATTTGATTGTTTTTGAAATAGTCAATTTTCCATTTCCATTTACCACTACTCTTTATACACATGTCTATATCATTCACTTTGCCTTCAGAAATAGGGTAACTGAAATTTTGAGCATAAAAGCCTGGACTCAAATGACCTTCAAAAGCTAGACTTGGCCAACTTTCACTATTTTCCAATTAAATAGAGAAAGAGTATCTAAAAGCAGAGACAATATTTGTTCAGTGTGACCATACCGGATATCAAGATAATGAAAACAAGAAAGGATTCAGTGAATTCAAGTCCATTTTGTGGTTACTAACATTAGATTTAACTTTAAATAGTTTAAGAATTGAGGAAGAGGCATGAGTCATGAATGCTTAAGCAATACTGCTTTATGTGTGTCCTGGTGGATCCTTGTCTCTGTTCTTCAGCAAGGTGGTCTGAAAAGATCTTTGTCACTGGGAAAGGTGTCAACCTGGATCTCAGGAGAAGGATTGCTTACCACCATAGATAATCTGTCTCACCTGTACAGGATGATTATCTGTCCTGTGAATTTCTACTGCTCCTAGAATCCAAGGTGACTTCAGTCTTAAAGCAATGATTGATCTCTATGTCTTCGGCCTTGAGGCAGGTTGTGATGGGCTAGAGACTTCTTTAGTGATTAACACGCCTTAGTGGAGAGGTGAGCAAGTGCCCCAAACTAAAAGAGACAGGTGCAGAATAAAGCAGAGATGTCAGCCTTCTGTGTTTCAATTAGTTGGTGATGGAAGTCTCAGCACTTTCTACAAAATGTAGTTTCCAAATATCTGGTTCAACATTTCTCATTACAAACTGTGTTATCCTACAGACCTGAGGAGGAATTTTTTTAAAAGATTGTTCCTAATATTTTCTTTAAATTATTTAGATATGAAACATGTTTTTTGTCTATTATTAGATAGCTTTAGCACCTAATAATCAATATTTAAAGAATATACCCTCTATTGTGTTTGGTAGAGGTTAAATGTTTTGATAAATATTCCACTGCAGCACCAAGATGTGTAATTAGTATAAATTTATCAAAAAATCAAGTGAATAAAATTTTGAAAAGATACTTCACTTCGAAAAAGTGGAGGGCATCCCATAATATGTGCAAGTTAGATTTGCAAGTGACCCTGAGTTGATATATTGAAAGCATATTTCACTTTGAGAATATAGCTCCTGACTGGCAGAGAGGAAGAATATGGAGCTTCCGTTGAAAGGTCTTGCAAAGAACATCCTGTCTGTTAATTTAAGCGACCCGATAAACCGGTCTGTCTCCTGCAAGGTGAAGGACGCTTCAGAACCCTTAATGAACATCTTTCTGAATAGCAGTTACAAGCTTAGCTGCTCAGCATGGAAGACTGATTAAGTTAGGGAGGATATTACCTTTTTATACAGTCTCTCTTCTCACACACTCTGCCACTGAGATTGAGAAGTCTGTGTCTGCACTGCAAAGATAGCATTGCTGAAAGCATACATGTCCTGTAAAGCCAGATAGAATCATTCACCTAAATCTCTTTATTAAAGCTTGTGAATGATTATAGAGTTGCTCCATACATACAAGGAAGTATTACAGCATATTTAATGCAATAGAGAAAATGATGGACATTATTCTTGGATAAAATTATATTTCAAAGGGAAAGATTTTGTATTCAGGTTAATTTTTCCATGATTTTTCACTTCTCATTATGAAAATCAGGTTCCGTTTATATTTAGAAAAAGAAACTCAATTGAAGTTAAAAGAAAGATTTATTCATATTTTAGTAGTTTTTGAAGTATAAATACTAAACAATTAACATTGCCAAAATTGAATTACTAAAATCTTAAATGTACATTTTAAAATATTCAATGATTTAACAATATTAGACATTTGTCTGATTTAATCTCATTTGTGGAATATGTTCATGATTATCTAATGTGCTTTGGTACCTATGTTTAGCCTATGTGTGATAGCCTATGCATCTTCACTGTACTTGGAAGAACAGATCAGAATATTCATTCAAATATTATGAAACAAAAAGGTTATAAACAAAACAAGCAATCATTTTAACAAATAAATTTGAAAAGGGTAAGTGTATAAAACAGTCACTACAATGCTTGCCTTGCAAACATAAAGACTTTAGTTTAATGCCCAGAATTCATCTAAAATTTGTCTTGCCTGAGTACGGAGGTAGAAAAAATGGCATATTATATGCTCATAACCTAACTGTCCTAGGAGGCTTGGTGAGTTCCAGGCCAATGAAAGAAGCCACATAGACATTTGCGAACTCAGCACACATGTGCACCCACAAATAAACTTGAATTTACACATGCATATATGTCCTGACATGACAAAGAAGCTCAAAGTCTTACAATAGCAATAATGTTGGTGTACTTTTCCTCTTCAAAAAAAGGGTTTTTCTCATGTTAAGGAAGTAACTTTTAAGAATCACTCACTGACTCACTGACGTACCCCTCCTGGTCCTGACTTACTTGCTCATGTCCTCCCTCCTTCTGCTCCTCATTTGAACCTTGGGAGCTCAGTCNCCAGATGAAGGTTCTATGGTGATATGCAAGATATTTATCAGTGTGGCTATGGGAGAAGGCCAGTTCAGGCTCCCTCTCCTCTGCTGCACAAAGACATCTTGGACACCTGGGAACCCCTCCATAGCCAAGTCTCTTGCCAACCTTAAAATGGCTCCCTTAGGGGTGCGTCCACCCACTGAGACAATGGGACTGATCTAATTGGAGCTCACCAA
>LOJH01022715.1:0-13652 GCA_001685095.1 Ellobius talpinus
AACATCCAGCGTCTGTCTCCTGCAGCAGCTATATGGCTTCTCCCTGACTCCGCCCCCCTCCCATTTCTTCCCTGTCTCCCTCTCCTTCTCCTAAAGTAAATGTTAAGAAGCCATGTCCATGGTTTTGCACGGTTTGGATTTTCTTTTCATATTTTGTTATAACTTCCCAATTTGTCATCCATCTGTGTTCTTATAAATGCACATGCATGCATAATTCACAAGTTTATGAAGAAACACAAAATGTTCACACCTGATTTGACACCTTTCTTTCTGCATTATAATTACAGCTTGTCAAAGGTTCATGTCCTCTCATCTAGATTTTGGGTTTAGATAAAAATGCTGAATGAGAAGATGTCTTTTGCCCCTTACAATCCAGTACATCTCCCTGTAAGCAGCAAATGGACTTGAGACTTCTAATCTTTGTAGCAACCGATTTTGCATTAGTTTGTAAAGGTTTTTCTTTGCCTAAATGTTCCCAGTACCAGTGGTAGTTTTTCTGCTCTGGCCCTGAGACCCGCGTCTTGATTGGCTTGTGACACCTGAAGTGGGCACTGCTATGAATGAACCAGGTTCATGAGCAGAACTGATCTGGGCATAGAAATGAGTGGGGTGTAAGATGAGTGGTCTTAGTTGCTAACTTTGTGGCCTCACTGCAAAGGAAATGCAGGTGTGGGTTATTCGGCATGGCCCTGGTGCTGCTTCACGTCTGTAGGGTATCCTTGTATCTGGAAAAGAGCAGCAGGGTTAACTGAGCACAAGCATCAGCTTGCCTAGGGCATCTCTTCCTGCCTGTCTTTGGTCTTCCCAGGATACTCAGCGTCCTGTGATGCTGGCAGTATTACCAAGGATATACTACAACAAACAGGAAAATGACAGACTCCAGCAGATACTGTACTATATAGTCCCTGGGACCTGGAGTGGGACTGCATGTGGGCCAGTTGGGACCCCATTAAGGAGCTTAAGATGCAAGCGGCATCCTGAGATACCCCTGTGGCCCCTAAGTACAGTTCAGTAGTACTTCTGCAAGCTCTACAGGTGTGAATCACACACAAAAATCAAGAAAGCTTGGGGGGGTACCCAGCAGAGACATGAAGAGATGTTGCATGAAGAACGGAATGGGGGGTCCACAGTAAGAGAATGGCAACAACTAAAGCATAACGGGGCAAGAAAGGGCTATGTCTCAAGCATCCTGAGGGAGTACAGCTATGCTGGTACCTTGAGCTTGCCCCTTAACACTGGCTTCTGACTCCTCCTCCCAGAACTGGGAGAGGATATAATTACTATCAATCACACCACCATGATTATGGTAATTTATCGCAGAAGGCCACTGTCAACTCATACACATGTTTTCCTGATGGGCAAGTCAGTAAAAAAGACAGTGCCCAGATTTTCTTGGTCTGGGGTTACTGTAAGAGATGCAGCGTTATCGAATCAGTTCTTGGTAATGACACTGCAATACGCTTGCCCTTCAAAGCCAGGATTGCTCTGTGCTGCAGACCTGAGCTGGAAGCATGACACCAGCTGCAGACACCTTGCAACCTTCTTGTCACCACACAGAGTCTGTGTGGAATCAGACCCAACAGAGGTCACTGTTTCTAGGAATTGGCTGCCCAAAATCCTTGTGGGGATACTTTGAATTATATGAGTTTGTCTGGGCTTCAATCCTGTTTTCATAAGTTCTGCCTTTCAGTTACACAAAATTATTATTATTACTATTGATTCAAGCTGTTTCCATGTGAAGTTTTTAGCACATGCCAGAAAGGGACGCTTGAGGGCTTGGATAATGTTTTTTATCCTGAAAGACACTCACATTAAAGTTTCCTAAGGTGATTTTACTGGCACTGTTCACTTTACTTAGAGACATAGGTTGCTCCCTGAAATTTATCAACTCTTTGAAATCAGACTCTGTCTTTGGTGCTTGGCCTGATCTATGTACCATGTGTGAATTGCTTTTGCTGGAATTCATCATTGGTTGCATGAGTCATTAGCTCATAAGCAACACATTTAGCTTGTAAATTTGGAAATCATGTTCAAACTAGTTTTAATCTTAAGAAAGAATATAAACTAAATCTGAATACAGTGTCCATTATAGAGTAATATCTTCTTAAGATTGCCATAACAAAGTGTCACAAAGTCTGTGACTAGCAGCTACACAGATCTGCTCTCTCACAGTTCAAGACACCAGAAGTCTGAAGGGTGGAGGTCGTCGCTGACTTGTTCAGTCGCAATGGCTCTAGGTGTTCTTTGACCTGTTGTTTCATTCATGATACAGCTCCTCCACCATCTTCACAGGAACTTCTCCATGTGTCTCAGCCTCTCAACCCTCCCTCTCCTTTTAGGACACAAGTCACTGGAGATAGCTCTCCCAGAGTAGGTCACGATGATCTTACTGCGGGGTCCATGATAGAGTTATCATGACTCTTCCTTGAAATAGGCTCACATTGATGGGTTCCAAGCGAGTGTATCTCACACTAGTACAGATAATATGGAGGATAATTTGCTTAGGAAACCTCTCTTTGCTCTATGCTTAGTTGTTTGAAAGACAGCCTAGCAACTTCTGGTGACATGCAGCTTCTCTTTGGGTCAGATTTACAAGAACATACAAAAAAGTGTTTTCCTCTTTGTACACCTGTCTCCTCACCAACATGGACATGCATGACAACCCTGTATGTTTCTTGGGGACTCTTTTTGTGCAATGTCAGATATAAGGCAGAGGAGGCAGCATCCCTGATGCCATTGTTACATACAAAAGAAAATCATTCCAGACATAGCCAAGGCCTCTTCAGAGAAACACCTGGAGGTGAAGTGCAGGCCTTCCATCACCAAGGCAAGAAATGATTGCTGGGAGGAAGTCAGATAAGAGAGGCAAGAATCGGGGACCCAGGAACCTATATGAATCTGTCTTCTTCAGACTTGAAGTGGGAGAAATGAAGTCTCTGGCTAAGCAGGAGTGTTGTGGAATCTAACTGTAACTGCAGTCCACCCGGGATCTTTCTTTGAATTCATTCTCCACCTCATCATGCCTCAGACACTCGGGACATGATCCTGAAGGACATGATGGACAGAAAGTCAAGCTCACCATGCTACCCAGAGGATGCTGAATCTTTCCGAATCACTGAGATAGGTGTGGGCTGGTATTATTTGTCTTTCACAATGGCAAGTTTCCCTTTTCTCTCTGAATGTTGCTTCCATACTGTGTGTGACAGTGTTGGGAACCTCAGGTTGCCACCCAAACTGAGCCCTTGATGGGTCTCAAGAACTCTTTAGTGACATTTCCCCTGACTTTGTACAACTGAAGCTAAGCCCCAGAAGGGAAGAGGCGGGTGTTCAGTGCCCTTGTTTGTGACCTTCGCAGTGAGCACTGCCAAGTTTTCCTCATGAATTGGCTCTGACTTGTTACACTTTCAGCTAAGAGGGCAGAGAGAGGTGTCACACAGCGATGCCTTCCCTCCCAAAATCTGTCCCAGTGACTAGTGTTTGCAAATGACTAAATTCGTCCAGAATCTATACATAAAGGGATGCCCACTGCTGACACTGGGGCCTGGTCCCTGCCAAGGCTGACTTGGAACACTGGTGGAGTTCTCCTGCCAACTCCTCCTGCAGAGATCCTCCCTACTTCCTGCTCAGTGTCAACACAGGACTGAAAACTGACAGAAGGAGAGGTTAGCTCTGACAGAATTCCTCAGGGCGAGCTTGCTGCATCAGTGACTACTGTAAACTACGGTGGGGGCAAGTAACTTAAGGGGGAAAGGGTTTATTTTAACTGATGGTTCCAGAAGGATTGACAGTTCACATGACTGGAAGGGCCTGTCCTGGTAGCAGGTGCTGGAAGCTGGTTGATCACTGTTTCTATCTATGCACCAAACCAGAGCCAGAGCCAGGAGTAGAAGAAAGCTTAAACTTTTAAATCCCACCTCCTAGTGATGTCATTCCTCCAGCAAGGATCTACCTCCTAGAGGTTTCATAACCTCTCCTAAGCAGTGCCAACAAGGGGAACCAAGTGGTCAAATTCAGGAGCTTATGGGGCACAGTTGACATTGAAGACTCCATTTAGCTTTTCACTAACAACGTGCCTCTGCCCTGGATTTTGTCTCTCTTTTCCAGTTGCATTCAGGCGTCTCACTTATGTCTCTTGGACCTTTCAAAACCCATTGGCTTACATCTGCTAATACCTTTGCCACTCATTCTGTTAATTAACCCCTTTAAATACAGACTGGTTCATCAATCAATTTTTCTATTCCCTCTTCAAATCAACTTTTCTGTACTCCAATAGGGCTAACTATGATTGCCAGGAGATCTTCAAGGGTCCATTTAGTTCTAAAATATTTGTGAATGTGTTCACCTGCTATCAATGTGTGCCTCACCTCCCGGACCTTTACCAGTCAAGGTCACCATCAGTGATTAATTAATATTGGTGTGCCAACAATTGTAACTCATTTTGAGCTTTTAGTGGCTGGTTGTCTGTGGCTTACGTTACATGGTTTGTCTCAATGACTCACTAAATATGTTCTATACTCCTAGTAGCCCTATGAGGGACAAATTTACCTAGGCCAGTAGCTTGCTTTCAATACTTGGCAGAGCAGAAGTTCGTTACTAAATTATTGATGATAATGACATTTGAAGACCATATAGTGAGGCAATTTTAAAGTGTTTGAATTTTATCATTTTTCTTTAAAGTTTCTATGCTATGTACACGTTTCAACTGTTATCCCAGAGATCTTAAAAGGAAAAGTGAATTTTAATCTGCAGAAATTTTTATTCAAATCTTGTTCAAAATAAGCGCCAAATACA
This sequence comes from Ellobius talpinus, assembly GCA_001685095.1. NCBI lineage: Eukaryota > Metazoa > Chordata > Mammalia > Rodentia > Cricetidae > Ellobius > Ellobius talpinus. The sequence goes on from LOJH01022715.1 coordinate 4,792, forward strand.
ACAAACCTCATATTTAATATCCATCATTATCAAACCACTGTCTACTATCCTAGATTTTATATTTTTGTTTGGGGAAGACTCCTAAAATAACCACACAGAAAATGTATTAATTAAATCACTGCTTGGCCTATTAGCTCTAACTTTTTATTGGTTAGCTCTTACATTTTAACTTAACCTATATTTCTAGTAATCTGTGTATCGCCATAAGGCTGTGGCTTACTGGGTAAAGTTCCCTCTGGCTCCACTGGGGCTCCATGGCTTCTCTCACTCTACATCCTTTCTCCCAGCATTCAGTTTAGTTTCCCTCCTACCTCTACTCTGCTCTGCACAGGCATAAGACAGTTTCGTTATTAACCAAAGATATTCACAGCATACAGAGGGGTGTCCCACATCAATGCTGGGTCTTACTAGGACCTCATGCTCCAGTGGGGATGGGGTGGGGAGGGTGTCCAGGCTGAACCATCTGCCCCTCCACCTTCTAGGGACTGTAAGCTTTGGTTTTAAATGCTGCTTACAGAGCCAGAACTCCAGTCACTTGGCCAGCTCCTCCCAGAGTATCTTCCACCCTCTTCTCTTGTGTATATCCGCCTCTGATTTACTTTTGACATAAGGAAGTGGGTCATGGTGGTTTGGGGCTGCTCTGATAAGATGCTAATGGCTGCTGACTCCTCAGCAACAGGAATATTGTTCAGGATTTGTGGACATGAAAGTCCAAGGTGAAAGCAGAGTTTGTGTGTGGAGGGCTCACTTTTGATAGTTTTTTTGTTTCTTTTTATTTATTTTTATTTTTTGAGAATTTCAGTGTTTAAAGTTTTTTTTTTAAAAAAATACAGTTGTAGAAAGAACATTTTTAATAGAACACAAAGCATTTCCCACTTCCATAGGAATTCTGAACACAACACTGAGAGCTTTTTTACACGTATGCTCAGACTGATGTTAGGACTCTGTAAATATGTCCTACTATCGTCAAGGAAGAAGAATTTTACTAACGGATGCCTAACATGCTTGATGCAGATGGCTATATAGTATAGCTCATATGTTTGAGGGTCAATTAGACAGTCCCAAAGATATTTATAACCTCTATATAACCATAGAGATTAGAAGTTGCCTCTATTTTATTTGCTAGTATTTTCATGATGTTGGGAAATATTTGCTGTTTGTAGACTCCATTTCCTTGTGTGTGACTTCTCTGTTTCCTTGTCCCATTAATAACGCTTTCAAAAATAGCATGGTGGTATTTTTAAGTTTAAATACTTAACCAATGATCTTTTCGTTAAAATTCCCTTTAGTAGGGGTCAGTTATCACGTGTTTCACTGGTTGATACAGATTGTTATTTAGCAAATGGAGACTATTGTCTGTTCACCTGGTTCTATTTAGAATCAATCATAGAAAACATGGGCTTATATCTGAATTTTAAAAACTTGTTTTCCACTCAAATCTCCTAAATACATAGAACATGATTCCCCGGAAATACTGTACAATAAAACCAGGCTCAGCTCTTTCTTGTGGATTCAATATGAGCTATAGGTAGTGTGCAGGCGGCCAGTTTAAGTTAGTCTCAATTATTAGAACCAACAAAGGAAAATAGCAAAATATGTTATATAATCAAACAAATGGTGCCAAGAGATAGGCAAGCAAAAATCTTCTTATATACACTGTGGCCAACTGAGATCAAGAATCAGGTAGAATTTGAATTTCAAAACACCAATTAGATTCATACTGCTGCTAAAAGTAGCAATTACTGATTACTCGCTCAGTCACTGTGAAACTAGAATATTGTTGACATATCCCCGTTCAGAAGTTCACTTTTCCTCTGTCCTGTGGCAATTTTCTCTTGCAATTTCAAATGAGGACATTTGTTTTTCTTCTGGCCTATGTAAGAATGTAGGATAAATGGCTGTTTTAAAAGTAAAAGGTGTTTCCTCAAAAGGAAATGGTTTCCTGAATTTCTTTAAGTTGTTCATTTCCAGTCTTCCAGAATTTAGAAATTATAAGGTAAATTGTTTTGGCAAATAGACTGCATTCTGCTAAGATGACAAGACACTTCATGGTTGCTCCAGGCACTCCACTTCCTAATACACAAGATTTGGAAGGTTAAACATTAGCCATGGTAGTGGAGGTGCTGGCGAGGGGCATTCTGTTATTAACTTCCAGAGCGTGGCATGAAATGGCACCAGAGGAGCTCAAGAACAGCCTGCGTTCACAGGCAGGTCATGGTGGGACATGGTCATGGTGGGGCAGAATGGATGGAGCTCAATTACTCCCTAGAGCCTGGACCTTCTGACTGTTCTTTGCTTAAAGTTCCCTGGCTATGGGGGAATACCTATGAATTACGGGATATTTATCAGCACATGTGGCTTTTTCCCATTAGTTTCGTGTAACTCTTCAATACACTTACTTTGATAAAGATGCCCCTAGACATGCCCATATGTTCCCAGGGTGAATTGTCCCTGTTAGAAAGCCACTGATTTGCGCTGACACCAGTTACGTTTCGTTTTCAGTTATCCATACAATTCAGACAGATGATTGCTCTTCACAGTGCTAAGGAATTGAGTGTAAATTTTCAAACAAATATTATTTTCCACACCAACTTTTGTTAATAAATCACCATGAGAACAGATTGCCAGTCTAGAATTCTGCTACAGTTAATTTTGCTGTAAATTCCCTTTGGTTTATGGAAATGAAGCAACTTTAATTTATCTGCCATTCTATCTGTAATTTTTTGCTAGTAACAAGAGGCAATAAAAGGGAAAGCATGGGGGACTGGAGAGGTTGCTTAGTGGGTAGGAACTTGCCATAGAAGCATGAGGACCTGGGTTCGGGACTCCAGAAAACATGTAAACATAGACATGGTAGCACTGAGTTAATACCATCCCTCCAAGGTAAGGTGGGGAGCATAGATCTGAGTATTCCTGTGAGCTTGTGGAACAGCTAATCTGAGATACAACGAGATCCTGTCTCCGATAAGATGGAAGGCAAGGACTGATACACAAGGTTATTTTCTGACATCCACAGGTGCACTGTGTGTGCTCCCCCCTACACACACGTGTGTGCGCACAAACATACACATGAACTCACACTCACACACACAGAAAGAAGCACAGTTTGTTCTGAGTTCCCCCTTCCTCCGCTTTACTGGGTACATGGCTCTGGACAGCTTAATTTTGAAGCTCACCAAATCTGTTTCTTTGAAATAATAAAGATTTCTGTAAGGTTTTGTCCTCAGTACGCCCGTTACGTTTGCGAATTTCATATCTCAGCTTCACACTAGTAGCTACTGAGTTTGGAGTCTCCTGGTACACTTCAGGAAATGATGTCGAACAGCTTGGAGCTGTCCAGTGGCTGAGCGGACGTGAGGGACTGGCATTTGATAATGAGAGATGGGGATCACATGCTCTCGTTTTCACACTTGACATCGCATAACTACATTGTGGCTCTAGGCAGCTGGGCAGAGAAGGGAGGGGAGGAATCACAGCCTTCAGTGGTTTCAGGACTTAGTGAATCCATTGTTGAACATACAGGTGCTGTAATAATAAAAATCTCTGAAATTGTTGTTTCAAATATTTCATATAGGCTTTTAGCCTGTGTTATTAAAGCGCAAGTGGAAGGCTTCTATGTACCTCAAATTCATTTTTGTAAAAATCAGATGATTTTTGTAGTAAAGACTTTGATGTCTCTAAGGATTGGGATCTATTAGGCATTTTTAGGCAAGAGGATTTATATATTTGTAGCTAACACTGCAAAAATAGTTTATCGTAATTTAAGGCAAACTGCCAACAATGGAATTACATCTACATGTCTGTTTGTGGCATTTACTTTTAATTGCTTTTTATAGTAAACTCAAAGTGATTATAAACTCAAAATTACTATACAAAAATTTGAGTCGCTGTATCATCATACCACATGTACTATGTTGATAAGCGAAGGTTGGTTGACTGAAAGCAAATGCCAAGTGGGAAGGACAGAGAAACATGGAGCTTGGGAAATATCTTTGTAACAAGAATCATAAAAAAGATGTGTTACGACCACCATCAACCTGTCCCCCGGGGGCTTTTACAATTGAAGAAAATGTCACCTGGCTAAGAGTCTCTTTACAGAACAAATATATGCAATTTGTAAGAAAGAAAAGGAGAAAAAGAGTTGGCTTTTGTTTGGAGAGTGGGATTAAAAGGGTGGAGTGGTTTGCATTTGATTTTCTCCCCACTTCAGCTCAGTTTCAGCACTGTGTCCTCAATGAAATTAAACAGCTGCATTAGCTCTGGCTGGGTCCATCTCATCAAGGCTCTCTCTCTGTCCAGTCTGTTCATCCTGCAACTGCCTTTTGCTATGTTTGTTTCTATTTTAGTATTTAAAAAGAATCATCCTCACCCCTGCCCTAACTGTAGAAATTGAGCTTCATTCACAAATGGGGACGTGTCTGCCCATATAAGCGCCAGAACAGCTTCACATTTATTTTTTTTTCCTATCCCTTCACCCTGATGTCCCTTTTCTCCCTCTCCATCACACAGCCTATGTGACCACTGCCCTGCTCCTACCCCAGGTTTCTGGATAGGACTGATAGAGAAAGGCTGAGTTCTGTGGCCTCCTTGGAGTTTAGGATCCTTCACAGCTCTCCACCGCCGCTAGGAGCCCAACAGGACAGCTTCTCTGGGTTCAGGCCTAGATTGCTCTCTGCCTGGCCCTCTCTTAAGGCATCTGACTCCTCCAAATGCCCCCTGGACTCCTGGAGACCCTTGTCTGTCCTTCTCCCCACTTGTAACTTTGTTATACCCTTCTTGTTAGCGCATCTTCAAATTGCCCCATGAGCTGAGTGTCTCCAGTCACTCTTAGGGCCCTGGATTAATGAAGAGTTATTTTTAAATGTATTCTAATTTCACCTAGGTTTCTGAACGTGATTTTAGATGGTATACATTCTATTGCTTCTTTTCAATTTGTCTCATAGCTCTTGCTAATTATCTTTTCCATCAATGTTTTTGAAGAAGAAAAGAAAGAGGCATTTAGAAATAGCATGGCTTTTTTTTTTAACATAATGGCATTTTTTTAGAGTTTGAGGAAAATTATTTTCAAAGCACTTTAGCATATTTGACTAGAATAGGATGGACAAAATTAATCTGTAAAGGAGCAGGTCGTGTGTGCTGAGGATTTGAAAGTGGCATGGTCTCTGATGAACTAAGCAGTAATGGTAGAAAACCGCCCACACTGCCAATGTAGAAATGAGTGGAGGAGGCTGAGCTCCAAGAATGCTTCGTCATAGCTGGTGGCCAGGTTTCTCCCCCTAGCTAAGCTCTGCCAATTCCTAGAGGGAGGTCAGAAAACGGAAGGAAATTTCTTTCTCTCTCTCTAAAGATGTATAGGTTATAAATCTGTACAATGGACAAAATTACAACTCCTCTAACACTTAAATCACTTAAGTCATAGTTAGTAAAAACTTTATATTTCACTAAAATATTCCAACAGATAAATATTATTCCAACAGATAAATAAAAAATTCCAACAGTTCATATTGCATGAACTGGACATAATATATATTACATATTAAAAGACCTGAGATGTCTATTGTGATTGCATTAAGTGCTATTTTTTGAATTAAACTGAATTAAATAGTATGTTTTATATAAAAAGAAAATTGAATACAGTTAATACTTAGGAGATCCTTAATTAACCTTAACTAGCAAGTGTCACTGCATATAATTTTGTAAATTGTACTCATGCCTATGCTAGCAGAGAGACTGATGACTATAGTCATTCAGCACACACATGTGAGTATATGTGTGTACTACTGTATGTGTGTATATATGTGGTGATTTATGTATGTGTGTGAGTGTGTGCATAATTATGTGTGTGTGAGTAAATGTGTGAATGTCTGTGTGTGAGTCTGTATGTGCATATGTATACTTGTGTATGTGCAAATTTGTGTATGTATGTGCAAATGTGGGTGCATGTGTATGCATGTGTGTCTGCATGTTTGTGTGTGCACTGTGAGTTTGTGTGTGACTGAGTTTGTGTGCATGTGTTTCTTTATGTGTATCTGTGACTGTGTGCTTGTAGAGTGTATATATGTGTGTACATATATGTATATGTGTGTATGAGTGTGTGCATATGTGTGTCTAACTGTGGGTATGTGTATTTGAGAGCATATATATGTATATATATACACCTGTGTGTGTATTTGAGAGCATATATATATATACATACATATATATGTATGTGTGTGTGTGAACATTAGCCTGTGTCTTTGTATGAAGAACGGATAGAGGAAAGGAAGATAATTTGATAATTGATTCCTGTCCTCTGAAACATGAGCCATCTTCCTCATTTTATAGGGTGAATGTAGCAAGGAAAAGAGAAATATGCAGCCATCAGTCATGGCTATTTTGGTTTCAACATGCCAAGCTGATGGAACAGTTAAAAGTCAGGCCCAGGAGGTGCCCCTGCTGGGAGTCAGACCTCAGATGCCCAGACATGCAGGTCTTCCATGTCTTCTCTGCTGCTATCTGGCTTTCCTTTGGATATTTTCTGAGCTTAGCCTCCTGTTTTTCTGTATTCATAGGGCTTAATCATATTCTTGTGAATGTGTATCCAAAGGAACTGGGGGGGGGCATTCTGACATATATGAATGAGAGATTAATTGAGTTCACTGAGCAAAACTGGCCTGATAAGGACTGCACAAGGAAGCTGGCTGTACTACCATGATCCAGGGAGCTCTTATGAAGGAGCATCTCGTTGGCTGAGCAAGGCAGTGGCTGTATTACTGTTATTCAGGGGGCTCTTATGACGGAGCATCTCCCGCCATGAGCATTGCAAACAACAAAGAGAATCTCAGATGTCTGCTTCCTTTACCCAAGGAGGCACATGGGAAATGGAGCCCAGATGGCACGTAAATATTGCTGAAGCTGGTTAATATGTCCAGATAGACAGAGTGGGATCAGGCCCCAGAGTCTGGAGAGAATAAATCAACAGTACATGGCAAGAAAGAAAACATTCAGTATACTCTAAATGTAGCTATCAATCTTCAGAATGTAACTACCTGAAAGTGTGTCTTTTCTGGGAGGTGCATAGCATGTTGTCAGGCTGGGTTCCATCGGCACACCTCACACTTATCTTTCAGATGATGTTACAGCTGGATTTCAGCACCTTGCCTTTGCACTTACAGTGGTCAGGAGGTGGATAAGACCTCTAGTGTTCCTGTAGGCATGAAACAAGAAGTAAGTGATATCAAATGGGGCTTGGAGGTTGGCTTCTCTCAAAGCTGGACCTCTGACCTCAGTTTCCCTGGCTACATCTCTGCATTTTTATCATCATTTGTCCTGTCGTTTTGTCAAAACACTTGGGTCAAGAATCTTTATAAGGTCCCAGCCACCTGTGCTGGTTAAGAAACTTCCCTCCCATCTTAACGGTCTTCACCTCGTGTTACATGTACCATGATCTGTCCCCTAATAGAGTGAAAGGCAGACACACTGACCAGGCATATGGAAACAGCTGTGAGGGGAACGTGCCAAACACTGCTTTCAGTTTGGCAAGTTGAAACTCCGAGTCTAGGTGTTTTGACTCTCATGCCTGGTGTGCTTAATTTTTTTCTTGCTAGTTTCTTGATGACTAGACTGTCTTGTTAATGGCATGCCTCTCTGGAGAGGAAGAACACCAGGTACTTCAAGTCTCTCAAGGGAATTCACAGAGGATGGTGTATGTTGGTTCACAGCCCAGCAAAGAATGTGAGGTTTGCCTGGTTTGCAGAATGCTATCCTACGCTATGGAGGCAAGTGCAGGGTTGGTCTTTGTGTGTGTGGGTGGGGTGGGGAGGACAGGGATATTTTCAAACAAGAAAAAATACAAAATGCCTTCTGCATCAGGAGGCATCCTAGACAGTAGTTGGGAGGAAAAGGAAACTATGGAATTGTGTCTAAATGCTTCTAATTACAGAGAGGAGTCTTGAATTGTGTCGGGGGCACGAGGAATTTAGCACACAGCTGCACACGTTGCTTCCTCCTCCGTTTGCTTTGGTGTTATTATTAGATTAGAAGGATGTGAGCCTGGGTGTCCTGATGGGCACCATGCCCTAGACTGACAGACTTTATTGGCTGTAAGAGAATGCCCTTTCCTGGGCCAGGGTCCTGCTTCCTGAGGCAATGACATCTCTATGACAGTGACCTTCCCTCCCCCATTCCTAGAATAGAACAGTAATTGAAGCAATGTGTGGGACCGACACGGGGACAGCCATGCATTTAAGTTTATCCTTTTTGTACAAGTAGCTAAGACAGGGAAAACAAAAGAGAGCTGTTCCTAGTTTTCCATGGGAGAACTTTGTGTTGGCCCTGGTCCGTGATTAGGTCCTTTGTGTTTGTGATTGTCTCAAGGTTTTACCCCAAGAATTGTTCTTGAGGTTTAAAGTATAGGGGAAAAACTCAACCACTGATGACTATTTAAAATAATTAATAAATAGAGCAGATTTTTAAATGAGAATAACCATTTCTTTAAAAAAGGAATGGAAGTAATTATAGTCTTCTAGTTCCATTTTCACTGGCTCTTTGTTCACTTGTAAATGGTCGCTGTTTTAAAAACATAATTCATTCAGGATGCGTCTCCATTGAGATTGTTGAAGCGAGCCAATCTGGGTTTGAGTTTACATTATGAAAATGAAGGCCCTTTGCTATCTCCCTGTCATGATTAGTTTCTTTCAGAATTCTGTATTAGCTACTGGTTTATAGTCAACTGAAAGTAATTACTGCTGTATTCATTACAATGTATCCCATTTGAGTCAGAGGGTTCAGTCAGGAGAATAAATTTCAGGAAAATAAAATCTTTGCATGTGTGTGTGTGTGTGTGTGTGTGTGCATGCGTGTGCATGCGCATATGTGTGTGT
>LOJH01022716.1:0-19789 GCA_001685095.1 Ellobius talpinus
TTGGAAGAGCAGGCAATGCTCTTAACCTCTGAGCCATCTCTCCAGCCCTTTATTGGATATATCTTTATGCCTTCAATGTTCATTCCAGTTTCCCCAATGCAGCTTCTCTCTCTGAATTTCCTGTCTGACAGCAGAGTTTCTTGGTGGCTCGTCTCCTCATTGTTGGAGCAGAGGGAAAAAGACTTTACTGCCATATGGCCTACACCACCACTTTTTCTTTTAAGAGATTAAAAATTAAAACTTTCATTAAAAAGTTACCTATTTAAAGAAATACCAGGCCTACTTCAAAGATCTCCAGACTAGCTGATATAATTGGAGAGATTCTGAACTTGTTCCTGACCGTGCCTGAAACAAAACACAACAGAACAAAACATAAACCGCCCCATAAACACTAGAACTAGGAAATAGAATTTAGCCTAGGATCTAGCAGGTAAAGAATCACTACTTGGAAAAGGCAAGGGGCTTTAGCTTACTCAATATGTAACACAAATACCTCCTTCTCCTGGGTACAAAATTGCCTTCCATAATGGGATATGATTAGAACAACCCAGGAAAAGAATGCATGGACCATGTACATAATCTGCAATAGTGTTTTCATCATGAAAGGAGACCTGAGATAAGACCTGGGAGCTCTGGTCCTTGTTTTTCTTTTTAATCTGATTTGTGTGTCTGGGTGTTTTGCTGATCTGCACATCATTTGAATGTCTGGTACTGGATGGGAACAGAAGAGAGCATTAGATCCCCTGGAACTGGAGTTACAGACAGATGAGCCACGGTGTGGGTGCTGAGAATCCAACCCAGGTCCTCTGGAAGAGCAGCAGTGTTGTTAACCTCTGAGTCATCCCTCCAATCACAGGAAATCTGTCTTTTGCTTCATTCTTCATTGTCTTTGCTTTTGTTTTGATATAGCCTAGCCTGGCTTGCCTTGACTCCAGAGTCCGCTGCCTCAGCCTCCTGAGTGCTGGAAGGCATGGAGATGTGGACCAACGCACTGGTTTATAGACATGGACTTCATCAGCCAGCAAAGTCCCAAACACAGATGAGTTCAGAGGGGGATGATGAGAGGAAAAGGGGTCATGGGATGGAAGCCGAAGGAATTCCAACACCAATGACGGAACAGAGGAGGGGCCCTAAGTGGCCCTGTAAGGAGAGAAGCAGAGGGAGGAAAGAATGGGGGATCTTGGTGCTGTTGAGCTCAGAAAACGGTCTCAGCTCAGAGACAGCAGTCTGCAGCATCAGAACTGCTTGGAAGGTCCAGAAAAAGGCGAAGCAAAAAGCATCCATCTACAGCGTGCTACAGATTGAGATCCAAATAACTCATTTTTTAAGAATCTATCCACCTGAAAGAGACTATTGTGGGGTGAAAGGTTAATGTCAAAATATTCTGTGCTTCTCATTGCAAAATAAATTAATAATAGTCATCAGATACCTAAATATTCAAGCTTCAGGAGTATTTTAATATCATTTTATCATAGCGATACTAAAATTCTTTCTTTGAAAATCAATTAATGCACATGAAATAAAGACAAACACACCAACACTTTGATAATATTCTGGTTGTTGAGATCATACAAGATTTTGCGTTTTCTCCCTATGCTTTCTGTGCTCTCTAGGTTTTTCTATAATAAGTACACCTAATTTTACACTAAAGGGGATAATTTTTTTTATTTTCTTTCAAAATGTGGTTAGAGGATGCATCCTTGCTGTCCAGGCACACTCGGCTTTCATTATGTTCTTTCTGGCAGAATAGAAACAGAAGTTGAAAACATCACTGCGAATTTATACAGATCTGTGGAGCACATGGTAATCTTTAAAGCAGTCGAAGTGTTTCAGATACCAAAGTAAGTTAAAGATGGAAGAAATACCCTGTGTTCTAAGCTATTGCTACTCTGTTTCTGTTTAGCAGCACGGGAAACATGGAAGCCCTTGATGTACAATATATTATAGAAAAGTCATGTTTCAAGATAAATTAAAAGTACAGCAGAGGTGAGGGGGAGAAGCCATGAGATACAATTGACAGAAACTGGAAGGATTTTTTTTTAAGTTTCAGAGTGTCATTAAAAAACAGACACAAAGGACAAGGCTTGTTTCTTCTTGTGACAAAGGAGCTAGAATGTACTGCAGTGTCCTGTGATGCTAAAGTCAGGGAAATGAGCCCTCAGGTCCCTCGGATTCGGACTGAAGAGTCTCAAGTTGTCCAAAGGGCAAATGGCCACTGCAGTCTGACATCAGAATAGCTTTCCTATTCCATTTTGCCTGGAAACTGAGAAGACAACAAATGACTTCAGGAGCCAAAGGAGCCTTGGGAATGTGTAATGTCACCATCTGTGCTTTTCTACTTCTGGCCGAGAAAAGGAGTCCAGAGATACAGTTGTTAGCAGTTACCCTAAATTAGTACGTAAGACCAAAGAGTGGGAGTTATCATCTGGCTTGAGGACTGAGCCTCTCAAAGAAGAGCATAGGATGGGAAGTTGCCCTCTGGTTGGAGGCACTGCTGACCACCTACCCAATGACAAACACAACCCTTCACCTGTTTGAAGTCTTTGAGAAATCATTGACTCAGAACATCTCTATAATTAACAGCCATTGTCATAAGACAGCAGAGACCAGGCATTATAATGAAAGGATAGTCACAGGTCAAAATGGAAGTGTGTGTTTCATGGATCTGTACGGAACATGTTGGCTTTTTCTATGCTCTAGAAAGCCAGAAAGGCAAAGCTGCCTGTGCACCAAACGCACTCAATGCGCTGCTAAGCTGCTTCACGTAAAGAAAACTCTTTCATCGTCTATAACGGCATAGACTATGAAAGGCAAAGTTATGATTATTTTCCTTCCACACAGAGGAACATTGTTTATGAAACAAGGGGGAAAGAAACTATGTAAGGATGAGAGTGAGATCTTTTTGCAAATGAGCGAGGCTCACCATTTCCAACCGTCAGAACCTAACTAAGCATGTCTTCTTTTTCACGTGTGCCAAAGTCTATCCTGGAATCTTGACACAACCAGTTGTCCTAATGGAGATCCCCACATTGAAATGCTATGGTCATTGGATTCACTTGCTCAGCACACATCTCAGAGGTCTGCTAAAGCCACAGCTAACCCTACAGGCTTTGGAGACACCACTATGATGAAGACAAACAAAGCTCCTGCATCACTTTGTTAAGGAAGACAGTTCTTAATTTATAAAGAAACTGGTTTTGTGTAACTATACACACCCAGATAAACACAAAGTAGGAAAATAGTTGGGATTGGGTGTATACACTCACAAACAAGCCTTGAGTCTGAACACTATAGCTTTTCCCTCACGGAAATTTGCTGACCTGGTTCAGTGCAGAGCTGTTCTGTGTGCCCTTTCAGAGATTCAGGATGAGGGAAGCTTTCCAGTTTAACACCAACAAGCACAACAGGTTAGATGATGATGTCACGTGACCAAACACAGCAGGTTAGATGACATCATGTGACAAATCATGCAGCACCTTTTGAAGACTTCCAGTCAATGTCAAGTTGATGGTGGCATATATTATGGAGTAAAGCAAGTCAGCTGACCACAGCTAGTTTCAAAGACGAAGGGGGCCATCTTCTACAGGCTGATGGGAGACAAATGTGGTTATCTCCTGTCAATCTCCTATTGTTAGCCTGGTCTGTGAATAAATGATCCCAAAAGGAAGGCCTGAATGACGAGGAGCCAGCCATAAGCTGATCAGCAAAGAGCAAACATGTTGTGTTACAGGGTGGAAACAAGACTTCAGAAGCTGAGCAGTTACCCAGTGAAGGCTGGAGGCCTGAAAGATGCTGTGGTTGGGATAAGACATTTAATTAGGAACAATTCAAAATACTGTAGAATTTCCAGGTACTCTAATATGTAGTTTTTGTATTAGAAATATGTTTATATTTTGAGAATAGTAAAACTAAAAGGGGGCCAATTTAACTTTTTAATCTACATAAGAATACAAACAGTTACATGCTCATTTATATTTTTTATATCGTTTTGATAGTCTTTCCTCTGAATTTACCTAAGTCAGAACGCTACGAAATAATGACGTTCATTATTCCCGAAACACTGGGAATTTCCTCAAGGTATTATTTATAAATGTGTGTAAAGATTTTGCAAAATGCTAATTTGTTGCTATGTGATTCCTAAAATATGATGAACTGAGGCAAAAGATATCTCAGTTGTTAAGAATACTGCTGTCCTTCTGAAGGACCCAAGTTCAGTTACCAGCACCCACACTGGAAAGCTCAGACCGCTCTCACTCCAGCTCTAGGGAATTCAACACCCTTTTCTGCCCCCTGCAGGCACCTGTGCTCACATGCCATACCCCAACAAACACAGACACACACAAGTACACATAATTAAAAATTAATGTCTGTAAAAAGATGGAACTCACTAGACCCCCTTAAATTACATTACAATGATGAATCACATGTGACTTTTGTTATATTTCAAAATAACTCTTCTATGAGGTTGAGAAGTAGTGTAAAAGAATAATATTTCATTTTAGAAGAAAGTATCTTATTTGTAATTTGAAATTCTTGTGATAGCCTGGAGCTGTCTAAAGGTATAAAAACATGCTGAGCCTAGATGTCAATAACTTTCCTTTCCAGAGTTTGTCCTAAGGCAATGACCTAGGAATAGTTAGGTGTTAAACTACTTGGTTGTTCCTTGAAGTATTGGTTTAAAGAAAAAAAACACTGTAATGTGCAAGTAGTTTTGAAATTGAACTGTATGCATTCACAGAATAGAATTCCCTATAGACTCCATGATGCTGATGCAGAAATAGCCAGACTGAAGACATGGACGGATGACTAGAAAGTGGATCACAAACATCACACAGCAATAAGACAACAAGGAGTAGCTTCACACTGCTGGAATTTGCATGTTTTATATTCATTTAATTGTATTTCCTGGTAGATTTTTCTTTTGGTGGGAGCTTTTATTTCTCTCATTTAAACAACATTTTCATCTTTCCAGGTGTGATGGTAGTGAATGTCTTACTGCCAGCACCTGGGATACAGAGGTGAGAGAATTCCAAGTTCAAGGCAGTCTGAACTATGGAACAATACCCTGCCTCAAAAAATAAAACAAACAAACCAACAAAGAAAAAAACTAGGACTGGTGAGATGTCTCAACCGGTAAAGGTATATTTTTCTGGACTTGGGGACACACATGTTGAAATATAGAACCGATTCCCATAACTTGTCTTTGGCCTCTGCCTATATGACATGGGAGGTATGTATATGCACATCACACACACACACACACACCCACCCCAAGCAAATAAATGGATACATTTTCTTTAAAAATTGTTAAAGAAAAATAAAAAATAAATTAAAAGTCAAAATATTATGGCAGAGTTTTGTAATAACAGTTTCATACATGGAAAGTTATATTTGCATAAATTTATAGTTCTAAAACCCACATACTACAAACACCATACCTGTGTGTGTGTGTGTGAAAATACACAAAAGCATTCCCAAATGATTGTGGCAGTTAGTAATAGAAAATAAACCAAAAAAGATAAAGAAAGAAAATATGCTTCTTTTTATATCTTAAAATTTACTATAATTAGTCATATTGTTTTATAATAATAATTTTTGCTGGATAAACTAGATCCTGTTACTCCACTACTCCAATTTTTCACTATAGTCTCCCATCAAAACTCTTTATACAATGCAATGTTTAAATTTTCAATAAACTCATTTTTTTCTCTGCCCTGAAGAGTATTAACTTAAATTTGATCCTCTATTTAATTTGAAAAGATTATACTCTAGTGCTCTCTTGCCGTAACGTGCTCTTCATTTTGGCAATTGTTAAGGCTTATACTACAATTAAATTCTCACAGTTTATTGTGTTATTAAACTCAAGGTGGAGAACTGAATGCAATACATGCCCTGCTGGCTAGTTTTATGTCAACTCGACACACACTAGAGCCATCAGAGAGGAGGGAGCCTCAACTGAGAAAATGCCTCCTTAAGATCAGGCTGTAGGCAAGACAGTGGGGCATTTTTTAAAAATTAGTGATTGATGAGGGAGGGGTCAGTCCATTGTGAGTGGGGCCATCCCTGGGTTGGTGGCCTGAGTTCGCTAAGAAATTAGGCTGAGCAAGCCATGAGGAGCAAGTCAGTAAGCAGCATACCTCCATGACATCTGCACCAGCTCCCTGCTCTAGGTTACAGCTCTGTCTGAGCTCCTGTTCTCATTCCCTTCATTGATGAACATGATGTAGAAACATAAGCCAAATAGGTCCTGCCTCCCCAGGTTGCTTTGGTCATAGTGTTTCATCACAGCAATAGGAACCCTGACAATGACAAATGCTAAAATCCATTCAAACTTTAAGTTATCTATGTATTACAAATCTACTATATGAGATCTGTGTTTGATATTTTAATATTCATTTTGATATGGAAAATGGATTGATTTGTTAATGTATTCAAGATAACTGGCAAGTGGTTGAAATCAAATATGGACTTGGGGACTACTATATAGCACAGTGCTACAATATCTACCTAGGAAGCACAAGGTCATGCTTCATTCCCCCAGACTAGGAAAAAAGTTGTTGTCCACTGATCACTATATACGATCTCTCCCCTTCCTCCTTAGGATTATCCATAGGACATCAATCTAGAGCAACTCAGAAAGGCTGTGGGTGCCTACCCCAGTGAGTAGAGGAAGACTCACCACTCACAGCTGAGCTAAGTTTCTAGAACATAAACATTGCATGTTTACCAGTCATGGACACAACACATTACGATAGGAAGTAGGCCTGGGTGGTGTCAAACAAGACCATGAGGGCCTGAGAAAATTAGTCAGGAGCTCAGGTTGAAAGCTGATTATTGACTAAATCCTGATTGAGATCACGACATCCAAAGGGTGTCATTTTTAGGTGTTATTACCAGAGCTTCATCAGCTCTAAAGGAGAAGCCAAAGTGTTGGTTCTACGGGGTAGTGTTGGAAGTGCCCTGTTCTTACTAGTTCCAGGTAAGGCCACAGAACGCATAGGTCTAAAGGAATCCTTGCACTTGTGTGTCCACCAACCTCTTCTACAGTCATTTTAAAGTGCTGGCTCAAGAGCCTTTTGTGAGCTTGGAGCTTTATACTATTACATAATAGGTAATCAATGAGTCCAGTGAATAGCGGGCCCAGGGTCATCTTCATCAATATTTATTCAGTTCTTTCCGTTAGACTTCCAAGGGTTTCTGGCCTATGTCCTTAGACAAGACAGAACTTATTGTATGCTTTTCTCCCTGCTTACACAGGACTGTACTTAGATCCCATGGAGTAGTTCCAGGAATAACAAATAAAAGACATTCTGTGCTGGCTATTCTTGGTTGTCAACTTGAGTACATCTGGAATTAACTGAAACCCAAGTTGCTAAGTACACTTCTGAGGGATTTTTCTTAATTAAATAGTTTGAAGTTGGAAGATCCACCTTTAATCTGGATCTTGGAAGTGAGAAGATCCACCTTTAATCTGAGCCACGACTTCTGATGGCAGCCTGTATAAAGGGAACATGGAAGAAGGAAGCCTGCTTTCTTTGCCTGCTTGCTCGCCCTCTCTCACTGGCAATTCCATTCCTTCACGGCATTAGAGCCTACTTTTCCAGGATTCTGGCACATACTGAAGAGTGGCGTATACATCCAGCCTCTTGGACAAAATAACTACTGGATTCTTGGACCTTCCATTGGCAGACAGCAATTGTTGACCTAACTGGACCACTGACTGACTGACATGAATATATGTATATGAATATATATGTATATATATATGTATAAATAAAGGAAATTTATTATAATTGGCTTACAGTTTGTGTTTGCATGGTAAATGAATATATAAAAGCCAACACTCATATACATAAAATAATATATATGTATATGTACATATGTATGTATGTATGTATAGAGAGAGAAAGAAAGAGAGATTCATTCTGTAAGTTCTGTTCCTTTATAGAACCCTGACTAGTAAACATGCAAATTCAATCCAGTAAAGAAATATTTTTGTCGTGTTGTGAGAGAGGAAATGACTCAGCAAAGGTGTCATCCATGAAAGTTATTTTCCTAGATCAAACCACCAACTAATTTTAAAGCCTGTTAGCCTACCAGGCAGATAAAACTATATAGAAAACCTAGAGGACTTTAAAATAACCTAACTCTAACAATTTAAAGTACAGAGGAAAAAAATCTGGTTCTTGTATGACTAAGTGCTCTGAGGAGACCTGCAGCTAAGAGAAGGTTTCTGGAAGCAGGGGAGAGGGCTCAGCAGTTAAAACCACCATTTGTTTTTCTTGGGGACCCAGGTTGGGTTCCCAACGCCTCCATGGGTGACTCACAGTTGTCTTTAACTCCAGTTCCAGGGTACTCAACAGTCTCTTGACTGACCTTTGCAGGCATCAGGTATGCATATGATATGCAGATATGCATGCAGACAGAATACCCATAGTATAAAATAAAATTTAAAAAAAAATTATAGTGAAGGTTTCTGGAGCTAGAAAGATTTCTCTGTGGATATAATTGGTTACTTTTCTAAGAGAGGACCTATGTGGCAGCTCACACCTGCCTGTAACTTCTATTCCAGAAGCTGCAACACTATCCATCCTCTGGCCTCTGTGGGCACCAAGCATGAATATGGTCCCATGCAAGCATACATGCAAACACTTGTATACAAAAAATAAAATAAATAAATCTTAAAGAAGGAGTTTCTATGGAACACCAATCATTCTAAAACTAGAGAGTACAGTTCCATAGTCACACTTAAGAAATACAAACACAAACTTTAAACTAATAGATTAACTTCCAAACGTTGGGTCAACATCAGCCTTAGTTAATTACCTCCGAGGGAAACTATCCATACTAGGGTCACAGACTTCCTTATTATCTAACAGGAAGCAGTCAGCAGTGAGAAGAATTGGAATAGGCTGAGTGGGGACTCTGCCATAACCACAGGTAAAGGGTAGTGGCACCTGGTACCAGCTGGTGCTTGTCACTTGAGAAGACGACGCCAACATCACCAGATCTTACAGTTATTGAAGACAGGCCAGAAATTCGTATTTTCCTTTTTAAAGCTCATCAAGAAGTTAATTTTTAAAATATTATGAACCAAACTAAATTTATTTTGGTATTTACTAGATTGCTACTATTAACTTGTAACTGTGAACCTGAAGACACTCATAAATCGGATCTTGAATTTCAGCTTTTGTCAAGACATACCATTTATTCTTTTCATTGAGAAACAGCCTTCACCCCACTCTAATAAGATAAGGGAAAATGCATGTGCTCTGGAGTTATTTTTCAAACCATACTGGCTGATTTGGTCCCAAGAAATCTATCAGAAATAGATTTCTGCAACTTAGGAAGAACCTTAAAAACCAGTGTGTCAGGCAGGGATTATAAAAATAGTAGAATTAGTTTAAGATAACATTTTAATTTAAGCTAATCTAAAAATATTAGGATTAGTTTAATCCTATTAGCTGAGCATGTTTAAATTTCTCCCAATTGCCATTGGACAGGCAGCATATATCGTCATATTGATGAGAACTGAGACGCAGGGCGAAAGTTTGCTACGAGAGACTGGACTGTAGGGGATGGCATGGGACTGACAAGGGAGATGACTGGTGAGGGACATCTGTCTACCAGAGGAGGACAAAGGCTGCCGTTGCCACTTCCGTCCTGTCCGTTATCCACCACAAGCAAAGGAATAGCGTTCAGTGCTGCCCTCTGCCCCACTTTCACGACATGGAGAAGATGGGCCACAACTTTCCAGCTTACATTGTCTACCGTCAATTGACCACATGGGTGGCCAGTCACGTTCAGAAACAAATCACGTTGTACAGCCCATGTAGAAGGGTTTTCAGTTGTCTTTAAAAGCACAAATTTTGAAGCAGTATTGCTAATTGCCCCAGCTCCAAGGTGCCCTGTGATTCCTAATGGAAATGTGAAATACAGTGGCATTTCCGACATTTAGGGTAAGAAGAGACGCATGCGATACATGGTTGGAAGAGATTGAGGAGAGAAGAAAGGAGAGGAAGGATGAAGGCAACGAGGAAAAGACAGTGACAGAGGACAGAGAAGACCAGGGAGAGCATAGAAAAGATGGTCTTGCCCAACACACTAATTGCTGCTACATCAAAGTCTAAGTTACATGGACACAGATTTCAAGTACAGCTAATGGAAATTTCATTGCTGTGTAGCCAGAGGATACTTGTCTTGTGATTGAGTTTCCTCAGTGGGAAAAGTTCTAATGTACTGAGATTATTACATTCTATTCTGCCCTCACCAGAATCAGAATCATAACATCTACGTCAGTGTATATTCATTTTGGCCAGATCCTCTACGACTCATACAAGGTTCACTGCATTGTCATGAGTCTGGTTATTAAGCCATCATAATGTTTGTATACTTTAGAGAAAGAAACAATAATCTGTGCTTCAGTGGCAGAGTGAAGCGTAAAGGACAAAAATGTGTCATAGGAAATGTCCCTACCTTCTCAGAACTCCCATAAGAACTGAGCAGTCAAGAGAGGGGGAGGAAAATAGAGGTGAGGGGAAGGAGGGGGAGAAAGGGAACCTGGGAGTCTGGGATGGGGAGAGGAAGAGAGAAGGGAAGGAGAGTGACAAAGATATGTATCGGTATGCAGGATCCAAAATAACAGAAAATTGGTAAAATAGACATTTTAGGTAAAAAGCTCATAAAAGTGGAGATTCCTCAGCCAAACTTGTAAGTCACTGTTAGAGCCTTAATCATTTTCTCCAGCCTTTCATAACTGCAGAGAGTCCCTACTTTGTATGCTTTCTTTGGTATGACGCGTTTGTATTGTCATTTACAGGATGGTGGGAGGTGGGGTCAGAAATTTGATTCCACAAAAATATATGAACTCAATTTGCACAGCGCATGTGTTTGAACTTGAAAGGCAGCTCTGGGAAACCTTGCTTTATTTATATCAGGCACGCCACACTGACAGCAAGTAGCACACAGTGGCTACCAGAGCTCTTATTGTTGTGTCATCCTGAGCTATTCCAACAGGGTGGACAAGCTTTCACAGAGTGGCTACAGCCGCAGTGTGCTTGAAGGGATCCTGTACTCCTCTAATTTGAATAATCAAAGTAGATCCCCCAGAATTACAGCCAGCACTCTGAAATACCATAACTTCAATATTTAGAATGTATAAAATTGTTTTATTGCTCTTCTTAGATCTGCTAAATGTGTGATCCTTTTAGGAAGTTCTATTGTATGTAAATTTTCATTTTAATGAAGCTCTTTGAAGTTGGCACATTTTTCTAGACAGCTGAGTATGGGGAAGACAATAGTGCTTTCCAATGACCTCTGCTTGATGGAAGAGTCATAATCAACAGTTCTCCGTAGAGAAGTCTCAAGTCATGCAAAAGAACCTGTTTGTTGTCTGCCAGTGAGGCTTACGAGGAGTCACAATTTTGACTCCTCTCCCCTTGTATGACTTGGGAAAATAGACCTCACCTATAAGTTTGGGTAGAAATCTCTAATTATAATTCACACATGGTTTTCAAACATTCAACAAAAGTCTAATCCTTACAGGAAATAGTCCTGTAACATAGTAAACTAACTTCAGTGAAGCTGTTGTCTAAATGGATTTTTCTCTCAATACCCGTTGGGTTTTTTCTATCAATACGTACTTCTGATTAGCACATGTCTATATACGTACATATACAGACATATAAGCATCTGTGTGCCACCTTCGTGTAGACAATTAATAATAATATGTAGACAAAAACCAAGGACTGCAGTAATCATGCTAATCACAATCACCCCTCTTTCTCATGGCCGTATCTGACTATTCCTGCATCTTTGTCTCAAAGAATAGGTCTTAACAGAATGGGTCAGTATGCCCAATACATTCCTGTGTGCTTGACAATGCCCTTTACAAATAAAATCTATGGCAAAATATGTGTTGGTTTGTTGTATTGTGGTTCATTATATAAGTTATTTTTCCAGCTCAGCTGTTTACAATATCCAAACTAATACACTTTAAGACAACATGGAGACATTTAGATGAATCACTCTCCTAAAATGTTAGGGTTGTTATATCATTGGTTGTTTTGTTTGTATTTAATTAGGCTAATCTATGACAAAGGGTTGTTGTTGGATTCTTCCTTAATACAATTAAGTCTTTCAGTATCAGTTTGTTTTGATGTGAACTATGCTGCCACCTGGACACTCTCTCTTCCTAACTCTGTGGTGATGTGTGTATGGCTTCTCTCCACCCAGAAGGTCACTCTAAAAGGCATTCCTGTGGACACACAGTTTACTTTATGAAACTTACTCTATTTTCTGTGCCAAAAATTCTATTTGAAACAGAGTCAATGTCTCATTCCAGGAAGAGGAAACGACACCAAGAGTTTCCATGGTGATAGGCTGATGGAATTAAATCAGGCAGGAAACCTCTTCAGAATGCAAAGTCGTCTTGCAAAACAGAGCGGCTTGAAATCTCCAGGAAGTGTGTCATGGCTAAATGAAAGAAATGGAGATGAGAATACCTCTATAATGTAAACTCCCCAACCCTAAAATAAACACTCGAAAGCTAGCCTTTGTCCTCCAAAGTTAAACTCCCAAACAACTGTCATTTCTAATCAGATCCTTTGTTCCAGTTGTTTTTAAGTTGCTCGTGGTATTCTTATCTCTTGTGATCAACATCATGTAAGACTATGAATCCACTTGTTTATGGGGATAGAAAAAAATCCTCTTGTGTTTCTGCTGCACGGTTTACTTTACATGGAACTGTGTAAACTTTGTAAACTGTGTTCTTATTGGGAAGAGAAGAAGAAACCCGAAATGTATCTTAATCCAAGAAAATAAGAAGATAAATTTTTCAGTTGAGACAAAGGGATTTCACTTTGGGACTCTTCATGGACATTTATGTAACTGATAGTTTTATATCACTCCTTTTCTTAGAATCTGAGAGAAAGGAGAAACAGAATAAGCCAGGGCTTCCTTGCCTTCTTGTCAAGGGCCCTTGTAACAATGTGCCTGGAGACATGGTTTTTAGTTACACTGGTAACTATTTTCCATGAATATCCATAGCCCCTAGCATAAATAAATGTTCTTTTTCCCTGCTGAGGGCTGTAAGAGAAAACACTTTAAAAACAAATATATTTAAAACACAAAATATGTAATCCATTCCTAAAAACCCACGAGTCACTCGTAACTCCACCATTTTCAATTATGTCCTTGTATTTTATTCTAACTAAAGTTAAAGGGTCTCTTTAGGTAGTGAACACATGAACAAGCATGTTTTTATTTATTTATTTTTTTGTACTTCAGAGATCTGGTCTTAATTTCAATGTAGATATTCATGCACAATCTCTATACTTGCTGATAGCAATATACACACGAGGGAATAATGGTTTTTATGACAGATACAACTTTCTTGCAGTCATAGTGCTGTTTTCCCCCAACACGGGACAAGACACCTCATGTCGCACAAACACACATCTACACAGACCAATTGCCAAGCTCACAGAAGAGATGTAGACAGGTACGTTGCCAGCATACAGCATGGCCTATGGTTATGCCCATCTGAGAGTAGTCTTGGACTTGAGATTCTCCTCGTGTTGTGTGACATTTCCTCAGGACTTTAGACCTTTCACTACAAATAGAAAGGGAAACATCAAACTAAAGGTAATACTCCTCTAAGTTCAGCTTGGTGAACCAACGAGTCTACTGTGGTTCCTTACAGAAGCATGGATGATTGGGGCAGTAGCATCACCAAAAGCCTAATCCTGGCCTGAATCCTAAGAATGTAGCATGACTGGCGTCTCCAACCCAGCAACCTCCTAGCATCGCTTAGGTGCTTTATACCTCCTAGAATCTGAGAGAACGGAGAATAACAGAATAAACCAGGGCTTCCTCGCCTTCTCGCCAAGGGCCTTTGCAGCTGGGGCAAGGTGATGTTCAGTGGGGCCAGGGATGTCTGATCACCCTTCTTTTCCTTCCAAGAAGAGATTTTAATAGGCACAACAGTGTGAGAGTGCCGTGCAAGTAATCACGGCCGTTCCTGCATCAAGACTGTAACAACCCTGGTATATCTGGAAAGAGTTCCACATCTCTCGGTCACCTGCTATAAGGTGCAGCATTACCACGCCAGTCTGCGCTCTATGCACTACCATACAGTTCGGGAGCTTCGGGAAAGGAGCTGGAGATTGAAACACACAAAGACACACAGAGAGACAGAGACACGGACCTCTAGTCACTGGTAAGAAGCCCTTTATTCAAGAGCGCCACGGAGGCTTATATACCCAACAGTCAGGCGGGCCACAGGTGAAAACCTTATCCTCTGATCCTCAAGGCCAAGGCAACACGTGCTCGTGAAGCAGAGCCGGTAAACAACTTTGACACAGCTTTCAGTAGCTCAAATCAGAAGGAAAGTAAAGTTCACTAGCAGGGAAGAGCAGCTGGAGGCCAGGACTCCAAATGGTCCCAACANNNNCAAGGCAACACGTGCTCGTGAAGCAGAGCCGGTAAACAACTTTGACACAGCTTTCAGTAGCTCAAATCAGAAGGAAAGTAAAGTTCACTAGCAGGGAAGAGCAGCTGGAGGCCAGGACTCCAAATGGTCCCAACAATAAGGTCCTAACGGATTCTGTTACTCGTCCCCAAATCATAGTCTGACTAGAGATGAAATAGCATAAGATCTCTGTCATCGTTTTGTTTCGTTTTGCTGAGATGAAATACAATGTGATAAAACAAGGAAAAGGGACTTCTTGGGCTCACAAGCCCAGCTTACAATCCACCTTAGGGGGGTGGGGAGCCGAAGAACTTGCAGCAGCTGATCATATCAAACAACAGCTGAGAGCAGAGAGCGATCAGGCAACACAGGCACACTGTGACTCAACTTGTTTTCTCCGCTCATGCTATTCAGAATCCCCTACCCAGGGAATGGTGCCCCACATTGTGGGTAGGTCCTCCCACCTTACTTAATGTAATGAAGATAATCTCCACCGACTGGTCCACACGCCAACATGACCCGGACAATACCCCAGTGTGACTCCCTTTCCAGGAAATTCTAGATGGTCTCACACTGATAATTAAAACTGGCCACCATACGCATTTTAACCATAATCTCTTAAAAGGACATTTGAATTTACAAAGGGCTTTCTTCTCTGCACTAAGCAGAAACAAAATCCAGTGTTTTTCTTAGATTGATTCAGTAGATGCTGAGACAAAAATTCAAAGGCTTGTGGTTCCTTGGGCATTGACCTCAGGCAGAAGAGGGAAGGTCTAAGCAAAGGAAGAACTGGAGAAAAGGAAGTAAAACAAGCAGACAAGGAAGTATACAGCTAACATCCATGCTCTCTGTTGGTCCCAGAATTTTATATATCCGTGTGACAGATCTTGATCAAATCCATTCCCCCATTCTTTCCTCTCCAATTCCTTCCGTTTCCTCTCTAATTTCTTCCTCACATTCCCCTCCTAATGTGGGATTGCCCTATGTATGCTGTGAATATGTTTTATTACCATTGTTTAATAAATAAGATGCTTTGGTCTATGGCAGGCCAGAATATAGCCAGGCAGGAAATCTAAGCAGAGAAAGAGGAGGAAAGAAGGCAGAGTCTTACTGGTAAGACACACAACATGGTAATGTACAGATTAATAGAAATGGAGTAATTTAAGATGTAAGAGCTAGCTAGAAATGGAAGGGCTGTCTCCATTTACACTCTTCCCCCTTCCTGTGTTCTTTTGTTCCCCTCAAACCTACCTAGTCCCCTTAGTGCTATCTCTATGTGCATGGGTGTAGAACCACGTGCTGGAACAGAAGCATCCTTTCAGGGGCCACTTACCTAAAGAAAACTAACTGCCCTTCCCCCAGTAGCTGTTCTGTAGTGACATTTCATTTGCATTTTTAATAAATAAGCTTCCCTGCAGATCAGAGAGTAAAACAGCCCCACTGGTCTGTAAACTGAGACTGCACTTTCTTTTCCTGGTTGCTCAGAACCGAATAATCACACAGAAACTATATTAATTACAACACTGTTAGGGCACTTAGGCATATTCCTAGCTAGCTCTTACATCTTAAATTACCCCATTTCTATTAATCTGTGTATCACCACAAGGCTGTGGTTTTGCCTCATTGTTAACATGTCTTGTTTCCACAGCAGCTGACTCCACCTTCTTTCTCCCTCCATTCAATTTAGTTTTCCCACCTACTTATATTCTGCCCTACATATGCCAAAGCAGCTTCTTTATTAACCAATGATGATGAAACATATTAATAGCACACAGAGTGGAATCCCACATCATTTCCCCTTTTCTGTCTAAATAAATAGTAAGGTTTTAACTTTAACATAATAAAATTGCATATAACAAAAGAGGTATTAATCAAGAATTACAATTACCATATTTTTGTGAGGCTAAAGTTTTATATCTAATTTATCTTTTATTATAACTAAAAAAACCCATAACTCTCTGTCTTTAATTCCATCAAAGGACCCAAATGAATATAATATTGCCTACGTAAACAGGAAGTACATTATAAGCAACTTCCAAAACTCTAGAATTGACAGAGATGTCTCACTGCCTGGACAGTCACCCAAAGTTCTTCTGTAATGTTGGGGCATCCATCTTCAGCCTACAGGCCCATAGTACCTGGCAGACTTTTCCATGAAACAGGAAATTTGAAAGACTGTTTTATCTATATTGGCAGTTTGTCAGTCACTTTCTTTTCTATCTTGCAGAATGTCTGGCAGTCTCATTCATGAAGCAGGAACCCTGAGGGACTGTCTCACCTTCCCTTGGCAAGTTCAAAAGTCATTTTTCTGTGGGTCCTGCATGAGATCTGGCGCCCTCTTGAGGAAGAGACCTGGTCAGTCATCGTCATCATCTTAGACCATGACACCAATATGGACAAATTCAACAGAACTGATATATACAGGCTGGCCATGCATGCTTCAGCATTGCCAGGGCATAAGTTTCATTTATCTTCGTTCCTGCATGTCTAATTGATACAGCATACCATCAAGCAGTACAGCCAAGAGCAGTTTCTTGCCCAAATGGCTAGCCTTGTCACATTGAAGGCAAATTCTATAAGGAGATTCTTAAATGCCCATCAACCTCTCTGAAGTAACTGGTGCTGCCAGAAGCAGACAAATATTCTGTAGGTCTTTGAAGTGTTGAAGATTATCTAACTGAAATGTATCTCCATATATCTAGAAAATAAAACGAATGTAATTAAAAGTTTGATTACTATAGATGACTATTAACCTGTATTTCTTAACTATACATTACATTTTAAATGAGATGCACAAACACAATACCTTAAACAAGAGCAAATGCATATACACAGTGTAACAAAATCGACCTTAAATTTGTATCAATAGAACAAGATCCATACCAATGCGAAGAATTCATCTCTATATCATATTCCCTTTGTTTTCTTTTCAGAAATTGACTGTGACCATTAGCCATTTATAACCAACCCATTTAAAATGAAAGTAAACATTTATAAACAATCATTTTGAGAGTTTGCACATAGTTTCCTTCAAACTGCTCCCTGCTATTTGTGTGGCAAAGGATTTTTAGGGTTCATGAATATCTTTCAGGGGGTCTCGTTCCACCATATTAGCTTGGAAAGAATGCACAGGTTACCACTCTTTTAGGAAACAAAAGTAGAACCTCTTTTCAAATTTCAAAGTAACATATACTTAGACCAAATTTTGAAGTCAAGGTGACTTTATGTTGGTTTAGTCTAGCAGCCCCACAATCAAATGTCTCTCTGCAGTTCATTAACAGTCAAAATATTCAAAGTAAAAATAGTAGTATATGTAATCCAGACTCTTTCTGTATTCTTTATCTTTACATGGCTTTTTATATTATCTTCATTGTTTCTTTAAAGACTTTGTTTTATTTTTTAAAACTATTTCTTTCTATAACTGCCTAAGCTTATGCACATTTTAAAACATATTATGACCCACTTAGAGGTTTACTTTTGTCTGAATTTGTCTTCACTGCATATTTGTAATTATTTTTTGACCAGGAGAGCTTTTAAAATCATAAGCAGCTTGGTTGCAGCAGCCTTGGATGATGACTCTTCATCTCTTGGCCTTTCAATATGGCAGAGGTACATTGGCCACCAGCTCTGGGATCGCTGGGTGGGAGCAGTGCTCACCATTTCAACTCTGGAAAGCAGCGTGCAGCACACAAACCCTTATTGTCTGAGTAAAAGCTCAAAATGCCACGCAACGCTCTGCAGGGCCTGGAAATATCTCTGTGTATAGTGGTGGGAATCTGCCATGTTATCTTGACTGTGCATGCCTAGTAGACCCAACCCAGCAGGTTTCCCCAGGTGGGAAGTGCTGAGCTGCTGGTGCACTCTCAGCTACTGCACCCAAAGTGGGTAGAGGGCCATGTGGGTTAGCCCCGCATTGGGGCTATGTAAACTGAAACTGCTCTGTCATTTCCTGGCTGCACAGAACCAAATAATCACACAGAAACTTTATTAATTAAAACACAGTTTGGCCAATTGCTTAGGCATATTCTTAATGAGCTCTTACATATTAATTTAAGCCATTTCTATTAGTCTAGGTATTGCCTTATGGCCATGGCGTTACCTCATTTTCTACATGTCTTGTTTCCTCAGCAGCTGGCTGGTGGCTGCCTGACTCCACGTTCTTTCTCCCTGCATTCAGTTTTGTTTTCCTGCCTACCTACATTCTGCCCTGCCATAAGCCAAATAAGCTTCTTTATTAATAGTAATAAAACATAATATAGCATACAGAGGAAAATCCCACATCACTGGCCACCCTTTCAGAGCAGGCAGCAATGACACACACCTTTAATCCCAGTAGCTACACTAGTTTGCCATAGAAACTGGGTGATAGTGGTACATATCTTTAATCCTAGCCCTAGAGAGGAATATAAAACAGAAGGACTTGAAGCCCAGTTCTGTGATGTAAAAGCACTTGATCAAGCAAGGTGGTCACTGTTTCCAACAGTCTACAAAACAAACTGTTGCCACCTGTATCATAATGAGGTTGCTGCAGCTAAGATCACGACAAAGTCTTTCATTTCTATGTATCACAAAAACTATTGATTCTCTTTTCCTCTTGTGCAAAATACAAAGCAGCACATGCTCCGAGAGGCAGAGGTGAATGCTCAGTTGAGCAGGAGTGGAACAGGGTGCGCTTTCCATGTTGCCATCAAGCCACTAAAAATGTATCCTGGTGCCACATTTTGCTCAGAGAACCGTGTGTACTTCCTTCCCAAATACCATCCATCAGAACATCCTTTCCTGTTCCTGAATAAACGAATCTTCAGTCTCAGTGCAAACATATAAAAGGCATGTGATTAGTAGAGCAGGAAATCTGGATAAGAGTTAAGGATATGTTAATCAATCCTGATTGCTGCTTTACTAGGGAACTGAAGAGCCTTGTAAATAAATTAGGTGGGGGCACTACACTCTAACCAGGAGATTTGGATACAAGGAGGCATTCAGCCGTATTTCTTGTCGGCAATGTCATTCTTTGTCTCCATATTTCCTTTTCTTCATTTGCATATCAGGTGAGATGCATGAAGGAATAAATGACTGGAAAAGTTCGTGTTGTCACATGGGAAACATGCTCTACCTGCCCCGTGAGGACCCAGTTCTGGGGCTTGGTTGAGGGTCTGGAATGAAGAACTCTATAACATCATCCCTGTGCCACTCAGACTAGTTCGGTCTTGGCCAACATCAAATTTAGTTAGAATTACCTAAAACAGTCTAGTATCTTCAGTTGTTAGGTGATGTAGGAGGGTCTTCTATCTATCTGTTGCTTTCATTGGTTAATTAATA
>LOJH01022717.1:0-10965 GCA_001685095.1 Ellobius talpinus
GCAGGCAAGGGGGTCACAGGAAATTCAGGGTCTGGGGGTCCACAGTCCCCAACACACAGCTGCCTGTAACTCCAGTCCTAGAGGCCATCTGGCTTCTGAAGTTGCTGCATTGACATACATGCAGGCAAAACATGCGTACACATAAAATAAAAAAAGACAACAAGAAGAAGCTGGGTGGTGGTGGAGCACGCCTTTAATCACAGCATTTGGGAGGTAGAGGCAGGTGAAGATCTGTGAGTTCATTGCCATCCTGGTCACATAGTAAGTTCTAGGATAGTCAGAGCTATCCAGAGAAACCTTATCTCTAAAAACAAGAAACAAACCAACAAAGAAATGGAGTTGTCTAGTGAAAGTTATCTAGATCACTTGGGGAGGGGAACATTGTGGTCCCGCAATATCTCTGCTTTTTTGGTTTGTTGTGTTGGGAGATGGTGTGGGGTGTGGGGTGGGATTTCTTGCAAAAAAACTGCTGTTTGGACTTTCAGCATCTGAAACTATTAGCTAAATAAACATCTTTTCTTTGAAGGGTTAGTCTGTGTCAGTATTTTATTTTATAGTAAACTGAAGTTTTCAGAGAAAAGGGGCTCCTACATCAAACCATCTACAAGGCCGACTGACTAAGAACTTCAATGATAGTGGGGCTGGAGAGATGGCTCAATGGTTAAGAGTGCTTACTGCGCTTCTGGAGGACCTGGGTTCAAGTACCAGCACCTACATCAGGCAGCTCCCTCCCAACTTCCTCTAACTTCAGCTCCTGAATACACAGAGTGCACATAAACTCTTGCAAGCATATGCATAAACTAAAATAAACAAATACTTAAAAAGAACTTCACTGATTGTGGAGTCAGAATGTTGCAGTTCGAGAGCCAAGTTATCTTGGGCTATCACTAGTTTGTTAAATAGTCGCGTATTCTCTACCTGTGTTTGACTAATATCCTTGGGACTGGGCAAATCTTTTTGGAATGTTCAAAGAGAAGCCTAGCTTCCATCAACCCAAAAGCCAAGAACGACATTAGATAACATTTAAGGTCTCTAGCGGACATTTCCTTACTTTGCTGTAACTGCCTTTCTGATATTTTTACCAATGTATTTGAGAAGTGTTTTGATTTAGATTTTCTGTTTTGTTATAATCAAAACTTTACAGAATGGTTACCATGTTGGACCGTGGTACTTGGGGTGACTTAAATCTTTGTTCCTGGGCCATGCTCACTCATATTTGATTCCATAATAAACTATCTCTCATTTTGATATGAGAGCTGTGCTTTTATTTTTGCATTGACATAGTAATGAAAACAGATTAATATACTGACCTGTGAGGACTTGAGCAATTGCTCGGTGGGCATTGAGGGAGCAGCCATGGCCTTTCCCACATATTCCTGGCGTCAGTACAGAATATCCTTTTCCTTGGAGAGTGGGAGCCATTTGGACTTGATGCTTTAGCTCTTTGGCTCACTAATCTCTTTCCTTTCTTTTCTTTTCTTTCTTTTTCTTTTTGTTTTTCGAGACAGGGTTTCTGTGCAACAGCCCTAACTTTCCTGGAACTAGTTTTGCAGAGCAGTCTGGCCTCAAACTCAAAGAGATCTGCCTGCTCTGCCTCCCAAGTGCTGGGATTAAAGGTGTGTGCCACCACTGCGTGACTTGACTTGCTAACATCTACAAATTCTGTCCTAAGGAAATAATCCTGAAGATGATAAACACTCCATGCCCAGTTATAACGTTGCTGGAGTTGGTAGACGAACAAACAAGTTAATTGCATGTTCCTGGGGTTCTTGTCCTCAACATGGTCTTGAGGAAGAGGACTCACATGAAGATTCTTATGAGGCTGATGATGCTTGTGACAGGGAAGCTGCCTGCCTGGACGAGAGGCATTTTTGGTTTTCTCTTCCTTTCTTCTCCGTTTTTTTCCCCTAACATTTATTTGTTAACACTTTAAAGATTTATTTTTACTATTTTAATTCTGTGTGCATGTTTGCATCTACACATGGGTCTATGTGCATTAGGGTCAGATCCCCCCCGAGCTAGAGTGATAGGTGGTTGTGAGCTGTCTGATGTAGGTTTTGAGAACTGAACTCGGGTCCTCTGCAAGAGCAGTACATGTTCTTAACTGCTGAGCCATCTCTCTAACCTCCTACTCCTCTGTGTGTGTGTGTGTGTGTGTGTGTGTGTACACACACCAAGCATGCTTGTAGAGGTCAGAGGACAACTTTTGTGAGTTACTTCTCTCCTCCCACCATGTGGGTCCCACCTTTTACCCCTTGAGTCATCTCTCCAGCCCCCACACTGCTTTCTTGGTGGCCCTGTGCTGACATCTACTCGCTCCTGGACACCTTTGTGCACAGACCCCCCTGCCCCCGAAGCCTAGTGTCAGCTTCTCCCATGCTAACATCCCACCCCCAGACTCACTTCTGCCATCAGAAGCCCTGCTATGTGCCATTTGCTCTTCATCCTGTTCCTTCTCTTCCATCCAGCTGTGGGACAGAGGCGAACTGAACAGTCATTGAGATACCATCTGAGGGCAAAACCAAAAGTGCTTTTAAATTCTTTAAAAACCATTCCATAAAATACAGGTCGCCTGTCAGCTTTGTACCTAGAGGAAGCAGGAGTCTGGCTCATCTGTCCATTTGCTAAATTCATCAGGCCGCTCATTCAGAGAAACTGGAAAAGAATCTGAAAAATGCTAAGCTGTTGGCAAAATGGAAAACAAGTTTTGAAAGAATTAAAGAGAAATCTGTGTCAACTGAAAAGTTCTTATTTGAGACCTTGCGGATTTGGAATACTGTTACATAAAGAGCATGTCAAAAGGAGGCTAAGCGACCTTTCAGTTTTTATCGGTTGGAACATATCTTAAATTATTGGTGAGAGTTGAAGAATATACAGTGTTTAAAAAAATATTCCTTAGCTGGGTGGCAGAGGCGCATGCCTTTAATCCCAGCACTCAGGAGGCAGAAGCAGGCGGATCTCTGAGTTCGAGGCCAGCCTGGTCTATAAGAGCTAGTTCCAGGACAGGCTCCAAAGCTACAGAGAAACCCTGTCTTAAAAAACAAAAACAAACAAACAAAAAAAGATATTCCTTAAAATAGTGTTTGGGCAGCCAGTGTCCTGGCTAAGTGTGGTAAGTTGGTCACTTGGTAACCAACTGAGAAAAGATGGATGTTCATGGAACTTGTGAGACCCACAGACCCAGAGGTTTGTGATGTATGAAGACCCTGGCTGTGGACAGTCTGTCCTATCTTGCCTCCTCTTTACCCCTTCTTGGCACATCCCCTCTCCACACATCACTCCTTCATCCTTGGAACCCAAGTCCCTCAGAGCCTAACCCCCTCTTCCTACAGGGCTGATTTCTTTCCTCAAGAACTCCATGCAGTCCTGTTTTCATTTCTAGGGTCTTCTAGAGTCACTGCCTGTCTGGGCTTAGCTCAGGTCTCACTGATCTTCTGCAGAGGTGTGGAGTGGTGTCTCAGTGTGACACAACCCTGCCTGACTCCTTCCCTTTCCTCCTGACCAGGTTCCCACCAGGCCATCACAGGTATGACCCCACACTCGCCAGACTGAGGGATCACTGTCACTTAGTTCTCTGCAGGGAGCACCTTCCTCCGACATGCCTGGGTGCTGTAATCCTTCCCACGGTGCTCTGCCACCTATTTCTCTGTGGGTAGTACCCTCCTCTGTCCTGCCTGGGTGCTGTAGTCCGCCCCCCCCACGGTGCTCTGCCACCTATCTCTCTGCAGGAAGCACCTTCCTCCGTCAAGCCAGGGTGCTGTAGTCCTCCCCACAGTACCCTCCTGTGATTGCATGTGCTCTTTGTCTAAGGCTTGCCTTCCATGTCCTGGAGGGCAGTTTCATTGTCCTCTTTGCTGCCCTGGCCCGGTTCCTACAATCAGGCCATGTGTCTAGCAAGTCCTTGCTGAATGGCTGGAATATTCTCAAGTCCTCCCCAGTGAGAAATGCCCAAAGCCACATCTCAGAGAGGCTAGGCTCTGGGTGGTGTCTGTCCCCTGCCAGCCTTCTTCCCGGATGTCCATACCCCCGACCCCAGTCTAGTCCAGACCTCCACATTTCCCCATAGTGAACACTGGATTTTTACAGATGAGCTTCAGAATTTTCCCCAAAAGGTTTATCGATTTTGTTTGTTTGAATCAGGATCTCACAGGTCCCAGGCTGGCCTGGGTATAGGAGGATGACTTTGAGCTTCTGCCCTACCTCCCTTCTCTGAGTGCTGGGATTACAGTCCCAAGGGGTTACAGTAAGGGCCGGTTCACGTGGTGCTGGGAGTGGAAAGCAGGGCTTCATGCCAGCCGAGCAAACACTCGCTGTCTGCGTTATACCCCCAACCTTCTACCTTTCTTATATTTCCTAAATATTCACAAGAGGAAAAGAATTGGTTTGTGAATGTTTACTTTGTATCCATTCACTTCAAACTTTAATTATTGTTTTTCTTGAGATGTCTCACTTTGTAGCCCTGGCTGGCTTCAAACTTAGAATCCACCTGCCTCGACCTTGTGAATGAATGGGATCACATGAGTGTGTCACCTTGCTTAACTCAAGACGTTTCATTTGATTGTTATGGAATGAAATTGGTCTCAACAAATGACAGTGGTGTCTCCTTCCTGCTCCTCCTGGCCCTGCCTCGTTTTCAGCTGTTTCTCATTGCATTGGGCAGAGCGGATCCTTTCTTAAATAAACCTCTCATTAGGGAAGACATTCGGGACTGCACGGAATATTTTAAGAACACAACCATGAAAGTGACACATCCCCACCTCTGGGAGGTTGCCAGGGCAGTACTTAGAGGAGATTCATTGCTCCCAGGGTTTACATTAAGGAGGGAAAGAAAGAGAAACAATAAATCAAGTCCATGTTTGATGAACTTTGTTCCCTTTAAGCTACAAACCAAGAGAAAGGAGAAAAAGGAAGTAATAAATTTAAACAAAATGGAGGAAGAGTGAGTTGATAAACTTAATCAAAGGCACCTGGAGGAAATGACCTTTGTGCAGAGTGGGGCAGTATGGGACAGCAATGGGGAGGGCAGGGTTCTTCCTTTTATATATCTGGAGGCAGATGGTTTTGGAGGCTGGGGCTACTGTTGGCCCTGTGGCTGCCTACAGGCCATGAACTTCAGACTGGAGTTCTTGCCTCAGTCAATTGCTCAGATGGATTTGGGGAGAGAATAAATGCTCAAGACCAGGAATGAACCCCAGCAGGCCTAGCATTGATGGAGAAGGCAGCGTGGATCCTCCCCATGAGTCTGACAAGGGCACCTTTTGGTCTGTCTGTTGCCACACTACTTATATGCTTTCTTCCCCCATTGCGAGTCTTTAGTCAAATGCCTTTGCAAAATTCTGTGCTGATGGAGAAAAAGTCAGGTCCTTGGTTTTGTCTGCGCTTAGGCCGGATCGCTTGGGAATGAGGTAGTTAGGCTGGGAATAGGTGACCCATTTGGGCTCACTGCTTCTGCTGGGCCTACGAGGTTTTGGGGGCTTGGCTGCTTGTAAGGTTTAATATTATGCTCATCTGAAGGGAAAACTCCCTTATAGACTTTGAAAAAAATTCATAAGCCATTACCTAAATTCTAAAATGGAGCAAATGCAAATTAATACACTCTAAAAGAAGAAATGAACTAATGCAAAAATATGTTTTACAAGCAAATGAGAAGACTGGGTTCTCAGCAGTCTGCCTGTATGTTTTTGCAACAAAATGGAAATTAATATCTTCCCAGGGGCTCATCATCTATTCCTCTCAACTCAATGTAATCTGCAGTGATTGTTTTTAATAGAGAAGAAGAAGCGCCCAGCTGCTCTTTTGAGCAAGCCAGCAGAAGGACATCTTGGAGCAGATCTGTGCTCTGCATAAAGTCCCTGGGTGGCCGCTTTGTTTTATTGTAGAAGGGAGGCCAGCTCCTCTTTTCCAGATGGGGGTCAGTGTAGACCAGGCATAGCAGGTGCTGGGCTCCCTGGTGAACAGAGACCTGGCGCAAGCAACTGGAGCCCCCTGGAAAGAAAGAACAGAGACCCTTAGGCCCTTCCCCCAGAGACCTGGGCCAGGAGACAGGCAGGGTCATCCCGAAGGTCACAGGCAAGGTCTCTTGGTTGAAAGGACCGTGCTACTCCTGGCTGAAGCAAAGTGTTCTGGGGCAGCCACCTCGATGGCAGGGGGTTTGGAGCTGCCATAGAGGCTATTTTAGGAGGTCAGATGAAGGGAATCCGTGGGCTAGAGCCAAAAGAGGAACACAGCAGGCCGTAGGCATACTCTGTGAAGACTAGATTTCAGCAGTGACAGAGCGGCAACAGCCGGAGAGACAAAGGTGTTAGCTCACTGTGACCCTGTGTGTTTGGGGACCATGTCAGTGTTGTCTCCTGATGGGAGGAATGAATTCCTGGTGCTAGAACTCGTTGACTTGTTATAGAACTCCCTCAGGGATGCCGGATGATGGTGGCGCATGCATGCCTTTAATCCCCGCACTTGGGAGGCAGAGGGGGATCTGTGAGTTCGAGGCCAGCCTGGCCAGCAAAGTGAGTTCCAGGATAGGCTCCAAAGTTACACAGAGAAACCCTGTCTCAAAAAACCGAAAAAACCAACCAAACAAACAAACAAAGAAAAACTAACAAACAAAAACCAAAACAACAAAAAGAAGAAGAAAAAGAAAAGAAACCCCCCAGGGATGCACTACGGCTCCTTGTTTGTCAGATGGTAAAGCGAACCTCACTCTTTCTTTTCATGATCTTAGTGCTGGGTGCTAACTTTCAGTACTTTGCAAAATCAAAATATCTTGGGCAGCTTTAAGAAAGGACATATTTATCACACATATTATTGATGTAAATTTCAAAGCTTTCAGACAGACACAGACACACAGACGCACAGATAGTCAGACAACTCCCACAGGGAATTTTTCAAGTGCCAGGCTTATCACCCGGCTCACATTCCATTGGCTCAAACTCAATCACATGGCAGCACTTAACAGCAAAGGAGGCTGGGAAATGAAGTCCAAACAATACTAGAGAAGAAGATTGTTCTTCAAAAGAAAACAGCTTATGACATCAGGGGAGGAAAAGATCCTTCCCTTTCAATCCGCATAGCTTTCTCTGTGATTTAGATCGACAGGAGATAGATTAATGAGAGAAAGACAAGCAAGAGTTATTAGCAGGTGGACCCGCACACAGACAGGAAACTCGGAATCTAGGTACCCAGTTTATAAGGGAAAGGCGGGGCGGGGGCGGAAGGACATGAATGGGAAAGCAAATGACGACTCTTGTGCTGACTAGTTTCGTGCTAAAGACACAAGCTACAGTCCTTTTAGAAGAGAGAACCTCAACTGAGAAAGTGCCCCACCAGCTGGCCCATGGGCAAGCCTAGGGTGCCACTTTTGAGTGGAGGGTCCAGGAGAGCTTAAGAAAGCAGGCTGAGTAAGCCAGGGGAGTCGTTGGTAAGCAACGCTCCTCTGCATAGAGTCCCTGGGTAGTCTCTTGTTTTACTGTGAAGCATGGCCAGCTTCTGCATCAGCTCCTGCCTCCAGGTTCCTGAACTACTTGAGTTCCTGTTCTGACTCACNTGGTTATGTGTTTTATCACACAATAGAAATCTTCACTAA
Organism: Ellobius talpinus; assembly: GCA_001685095.1. Lineage (NCBI taxonomy): Eukaryota > Metazoa > Chordata > Mammalia > Rodentia > Cricetidae > Ellobius > Ellobius talpinus. The sequence continues at coordinate 7,583 of LOJH01022717.1, forward strand.
GACAGCTCCTTTAGGAGACTGGTTGGGAGATAGGAGAGTTTGTGACAGAATCACGCCCAAATAGGGCCAGGCGTGGTGATGCGGGGAAGCAAGAGCCCACAAAAGTCTAATAACCAATTTATTGAGGGGTGCAATGGAGAAGACGAACTCACAGCTGCAGAACAAATCAGACTCTGCCGCTGATCCAGCTGCCTTCGTCCACCCGTTCTGCCCAAGGGTGAGGAGCACCAACCGCACCGCCCCCCTCCTGCATGCTCTCCAACCATGCCAAAAGAGAGCGTGAGAGCAAGAGAGCCTTCTTATCAACTTTTAAGCAGGCACATAGGCAGACAAGACCACACCCTAGGGCTCGTAAACCCCAAAAACCATTGGCTAAAGAGATAGAAATTCCACAACAGTGTACACCTTTAGGACTCAGGAGGCAGAGGCAGGCAGGTCTCTGTGAGTTTGAGGCCAGCCTGGTCTACAGAGCAAGTTAGGAAGTTAAGAGGGTCAGACTAAATGACTGCCTGGGTGTTCTGGTTCCTCCTTTGCCTCTGAGAATGTTAGAGGTGCTCTGGGAGGGATTGGCAATAGTTGTGTTCTTTTGGGAGGGTCTGCTCTATGGTGCACAAAGGGTCATAGGAACCCCATTGTGAAAATAACCCTATGCCAAAAAGGCATATGCTTTGGGGTTCATATGCCCTGATCCCTTCCTTGCTCCAAACCCCTTCATTCTACAGCGAGATCAAGAGACCCAGGATCCCTTTCACAAAAGTTATTTTGGAAATGGCAAGTTCAAAGCAAAATTGTCCAAAACCCTCAATGTATGTTTGTACTAAGGGCCATACACGTCTCCTGCAGGAGGGGATGCATTTGAGGTTATGATTCAGGGACCTAGCTCAGTAGTGCTAAGTCTTGTTTCCTGATTCTCTGCCTCCATAGACTTTCAGTCCATCTGGGTTTGGAGCAAGGAGCAAAGTGACACATTCTGTAACCCTCAAGTCTGTACTCCTACTTTGGCTTCCCCCTCTTCTCCTCTTTGAGACAGGGTCTCATATATAGCCTTGGCTAACCCGAGACTTTCTATGTAGACTAGGCTGGCCTCAAACTCACAGAGATCTGCCTGTCCGTGCCTCCTGAGTGCTTAGACTAAAGATGTGCACCATCACACCTTGCCGTTTGATACTGAACGCATCCAATGGGGAGAACACAAGTGAAATTATCCCAAACTAACTCCAAATAGAATATTCTAAGGTTTTTCTTTATTAAAAGGGAAAACTCACAGAACAAGAACGGAGGTCTGACATCAAGGCGTGGAGCATGGGAAGAGAGGGGTGAGCGGGAGAGACTGCAGCCTTTTGGTACCCAAAGCCACGCCTCAACATGGTCCAGCCTCTCAAAGGCCAGTGGCTGAAGGAGGTTCCCCATCAGCCATTGCTGGGGGTTCTTCTGTCATCTGCTCAGTGACAAGCACATTTTTGCTATTGTAACATCCAGGGTACATGTAATAGTTAATCTTGATTATCAAAGTGGCCAGATTTAGAATTACCATGGAAATGAATCTCTGGACATGTCTATGTTTTTTTTAAGATAAATTAATTGCAGTATCATGACCCATCTTAAGCATGAGCAGCACTGTTTCATAGGCTGGAGTTTCAGACCAGATAAGAAGGAGAAGCAGGGCTGAGCAGCAGAATCCTTTTACTCTCTGCTTCTTGACTGCGGAACCCATGTGACCAGCTGCCTCCTGCTTCTGCCACCAGACCGTCCCACAACGATGGGCTGTATCCTCCCCACTGTAAGCCAAAATAAATCCTGTGCTCCTGAGCTAGTTTTTGTTAGCATGATGGTTCGAATGAGATGTCCTTCAGAGTCTTGGGCACTGGTATGCTTGGTACCCCAGTTGACGGTGCTGCCTTGGGAGGCTTAGAAGGTATGGTTTGTTACAGGAAGCATGTCATGGGGGCAGGATTTGAGGTTTCAAAGCCTCATGCCATTCCCAGTGCACTCTCTGTTTTCATAAGTATGGTTCAAGAGGTGAGCCCTTAGTTTCCTGCTCTTGCTGCCATGCCTGCACTTGGCCATCAGAGACTCTAGCTCCCTAGAACCATACATAAGTCCAGATCAACTCTCCCTCCTGTAAGTTACTTCGGCCATGTGTTTGATCGCGGTAACAGAGAAGTAGCTAAGGTGGCCTGCTATTTTGTCGCAGTGATGAGAAAGGTAATGTATTCAGCATGGAAGGCCATGATAAAGGGGAGATGTCAGTGCCTGGTACAGCTGGGGGTGGTTGTCACACTCCCTGTGTAGCAGACTGGGATTATCAAAGAGCCCATGAGTGCTAACCTGGGGTCTCCCCCCAGATGGTGCTAACTATAGTTGGTATAGATGATCCAGCTATATTTGGATGTTGTTCATCTCCAAAAAGGTCCCTATGTTCTGTCTCTGGTACATTTCGAGTTCATTTTCATGGTGGTATTTGGTGAGGGTCTCCCAAGAAGACAAGAATTCTGTAGCATTAGAGACACAGGCAGGGCAAGTACTCAAGACAGCCTTAGGACCAGGTATTCCATATTGGTCAAAGATGAGCTAGGAAGTCAGGCGGTGGCACACCTTTAATCCTAGCACTCAGCAGTCTGGTCTACATAGTGAGTTCCATGACAGGCAGAGCTACACAGTGGGGTTCTGCCTTAAAAGAACAACATCGAACACCCCAAATCCAAAACCAAACCCAAAACAAAGATGACCTGTTGACCTGCTCACTAGAGACTGGACCCTAGTCCACCCTTCTACCCATTGCTATTCACTCCCAATTTTTGCCATGTTTGTGATCCTCAGATTCTGATTGGCTTAGCTACTTTCCCGGTTCCTTTCACACGAAGGGTAGTAGGGAACATACAAAGTGGGGAAGAGGCTGCCTCTTTGAGGAAGCACAGAGGGTGTAGCCCTTTCCGTAGAATAGGATTCCCTGCTGCTCCTGGAATATAGTGTCCAGTGCTGTCCCCTATTTTGCCCAAAGTCATAGGGCTGTTAAATGTCAGAGGCAAGTTTCTGACATTCGGGTCTGTTATGCCAAAGCCACTACTTAGTCCTCAGTCCCGTATAATATATTGGCCTTTCAAAGGCAGCTGTGGGGAGCCCAGGAGGGTAGAAAGGGGAAAGGAATTCTTTGGCTAAGACCAAATGTAGCTAGAATTATGGAATGTAGAATGGTAGGGTTTTTTTTGTTTGTTTGTTTTGTTTCTTTTTTTGTGTGTGAGTATTCTGTCTGCATGTATGCCTGCCAGAAGAAGGCATCAGATCCCGTTACAGATGGTTGTGAGTCACCATGTGGTTGCTGGGAATTCAACTCAGGACCTCTGGAAGAGCAGCTAGTGCTCTTAACTGCTGAGCCATCTCTC
>LOJH01022718.1:0-15345 GCA_001685095.1 Ellobius talpinus
ATGGGAGGAGGGGAGGAGGTGGAAATTTTTAATAAATAAATAAATAAAAAAGAAGGAGCCTAAGAGAGGAAAAACTGAGAATGGATAAAAGTTGGGGCTGAATATGGGATCAGCTGCTATGATCCGAATGGATGGGAGATCCGGGGCTGAAGATCAACAGTTCATCTGCTATGACCTGAAAGCATGGGAGATCCAGGGTTGAAGATCAGTTCATCTGCTATGATCTGAAAGCATGGGAGATCCAGGGTTGAAGATCAGTTCATCTGCTATGATCTGAGAGGATGGGAGATCTGGGGCTGAAGATCAGTTCATCTGCTATGATCTGAAAGGATGGGAGATCCGGGGCTGAAGATCAGTTCGTCTGCTATGATCTGAATGAATGGAGGATCCGGGGCTGAAGATCAGTTCTTCTGCTATGATCTGAAAGGATGGGAGATCTGGGCCTGAAGATCAGTTCATCTGCTATGATCTGAATGAATGGATGGGAGATCTGGGGCTGAAAATCAATTCATCTGCTATGATCCGAATGAATGGAGGATCCAGAATACAGCCTAAAAGCTACTTTGGTTCTTCAAAAGGACTTCTGGGAAAAGCCAAGTCCTCTTCAGAGAATGAAAATGGAATTCCTAGAGATCAGGAGGATTCAGCCTGACACTCATGAGGCTGCTCCTCTTCTCACTAATGAAGACACGAGGCCTTCCCAGGGAACAGGCTAAAGCCGTACGGGTCGTCAGTCCTGCTGGTGGCCTGTGGGCAGGTGCAATGACAGAAGCCGTAAATGCAGTCAGGACTGACCTCTATAAGACTAACATTAACTGGAGGACCACAGTGCTCTTTGAAGGTCCCCAAGAATCAGTGTTAATTTAGAACAATTCCCTCTGGTTGTTTTCTTTTCTACCGTGTACAATTGTCCTTGAAGAAAGGCTGTGGGAAGAGTAGCTATCGGACAGTCACAAAACCTGCCATCCAAGAGACCACCCCTCCACCTGCCATTAACACAAACACAGGCCTCAAGTATCTTGAGATAGCAGAGATGTTCTGCTCATAGCAACACTTAGTATTTTAATGTGATCCCAGGTTTGCAAGCAGTGAAATCATATCAAGTCTTTATCAGCACTGTGATTGGATTCTAACATATCACCCATGTGTCTCTACATATTCCACATATAAAACAAGTTTATTTTATGCTGCCATAGAAAATTTCAGATGAACCAATAATGCAACAGGCATATTAATTAAGGACAGAGTTATAAATTATCAGGGTAGATGTTGAATAGTCTTTCAAGAGCACACCAAAAACAGTGGGGAAAGAAAGCTATGAATTGTCCCCACATTGCTGCTAGCCGTTCTCCCCGTCTTATACACAGGAAAGTTACAGGGTATTTATTATATCTAACGTGTAAATATGGATTTGATGTATTTTGATTTCTACAATCAGAGTAGATCTGATGACATTGAGTTCATGTCACTGTCTAGAGCCATCCCAGTGACACATCTCATCACATCTCAAGATGCCACTGCATATAAACAGCAGGAAGAAAAAATAAACATGCCCTGTCTAACTTTATTGCATGTGTTTGCTAAGTACTACTTTCTCAGTTGGGGTTACATAAATAAAATGCTTGGTGAGATTTAGTCCTCAGCACTGGAAGTGCCCCAGGGAGGGTCAGCCTTAATATACCCTCCTTTTGCAGCCTTAAGAACTCTAGGACACAAATCGTAAGCCCTGACTGGAGAAGGTAAGATACATGACATCCTCCTCATCCTCAGGACAAGTTCCAAGACCCCTTGTATGCTTCAAATCACGGCATGAATCACACCCTACGGATGCCACTTTTCCGACATGCACACGACATGAATCACAGCCTACTGATGCAGCTTTTCCGAAACGCACACGGCATGAATCACACCCTACGGATGTCACTTTTCCAATACACACAGCATGAATCACACCCTACTGATGCAGCTTTTCTGACACGCACACAGCTAGGACTGGCTAAACTTGTAGCAGGAGAGCAAGAACAGTGATAAAATGGAGCCATGACGACACACAGTAGGTATGACTACACTCTATCACTTGCTTATTTCTAGAATTTTCCCACTTGATATTTTTGGTCTATAGATAACTGAAAACAAAGAAACTAAAACTGTGGCTGGAGACTTAGTGTGGAAGACTGCACAATAAGGTGTTATTGTTGGTTCTTAAGAAGTAAGACTGATATAATTGATAAAATTTGGAAAATTTAAGTAACTCAGGGAGTAATTGCCAAAACTACAGAGCCAGATCACAAAATTCCCTCCACAAAAAGTGTTTGATAAGACAAAACTTTGCCAAATGTTAATACATACACACACACCACATACATGATAATCTATGAAAGGTGTGGGAAATCAAAACTGCAATTTTTATCCAATGCACTGGAAGACAAATAAAAATAATTTAAAAAAATACAATTCTCTACTCACTGACTTTTCTGGGCACATTTCCAGTTAGGGAAAAATAAATAATAGTAAATAAGAAATCTTAGATTATATGAAAAGATACTTCTAAGACATTAATTCACAATGGAGATGTAGTGTACACCTGGAAAAACAGAAGTTGTCCTGAATAATGTGTTCAAAAGTTTATTTTTTGCTTAAAAACATTGTATATATGTGTGTGGAGGGGTGTTTGTGTTTGTGTGTACATGTGTGTGTGGTGTTTGTGTATAATCTGTGCATGTGTGTGTTTGTGGTGTGTGTATGTGTGCATGTGTGTGTGGTGTTTGCCTTCATGTGTGTGTGTGGTGTTTGTGGGTATTTGTGCATGTGTGTGTATGTGGTGTTTGTCTATATGTGTGCATGTGTGTGGTGTTTGCCTTCATATGTGTGTGGTGTTTGTCTATATGTGTGCATGTGTGTGGTGTTTGCCTTCATATGTGTGTGGTGTTTGTCTGTATGTGTGTGTGCACGTGTACAGGTATGAGCATGCCACAGTGTATGTGTAGAAGGCAGAAAATAACTTCATCTGCTAGTCCTTGCTTGCCACCTTGTCTGCCTCTGCCAGACTAGCTGACCCACAAGCATCTGGTGGCTCTCCAGTCCACACATGGCATCCCATCATAGAAGTGCTGGGATTGCAGTTGCAAATGCTATAACGTTTAGTCTTATATGTGGGCTTGAAGGACTCAGATTTAGGTCCTCATACTTATCCAGTGAGAGCTTTACCTCCTGAGCATCTTCCCAACCCTCTGTAAAGCTGCTTTGTGAATGGAGCAAAAAATCATTTCTAACATCTGTTCAAATAACAACTAGAGATGTGTTTGGCACACATGCTCTTTTAGGTCTGCAAAGACAAAGTATCCATTCATGCGTACATTGTAAGAAAGGTTTTATACAAAGTTTGAAAACATCTTTTCTTTTTGAGGTGTCTATGTACATTTCAAGTCTGTAAGCATCAGGTTTAAATTTCTTCTTTTTCTTCCCTTCTCTTTTCACTTAGGATTTTCCTATGGGAGAAGAAAAATGAAATGTCCTCAGAGAACATTTCTTTTGTACAAATAAAGAAAAGAAGACCTTTAGCTTTAAGGGGAAAAAGGACAAATTTTTAGGGGGCAGAATCAGGAAACATTGTATCTTTTTGTTCTATGTGGTCATTTGGTGATGTTACTGAGTGTGTGTGTGTGTGTGTGTGTGTGTGTGTGTNACTGTCTTAGGAGGCCTAGAAAAGATTTGTGGTTGGAAAGTAATGTGGAAAACAATAACTCCTGCCACCAAATAATTGTTATAAGGCTCAGCACCTTCAATAAAAAGACACTCCTGTTCAATTTCCAGTCACATCAAATTCTCATTACAAGCCCCTGAATCCCATTTCTCCATTGGGCAGACTGTATCACTGGCAACAGTTTTATGCATTGAGTGTTGCAACACACACTTACATCCCTTATAGCCAGGTCACAGAGAAAATTATAGAGCACTTTTCCCTTGATGAATGCCTGTCAGTCTACAGGGGACCAGAAGCAAGGAAGTAAGGTAACCAGGGTGCCCTTGGAGATGAGAAGAAATTCTATTGCCATTTGAAAGGAGAACTATCCAGCTCTGAGACTCACATAAAATCCATTTCATGTAAAGGGAAAGAAGAAATAGAGGTTGGGGTGTATGTGTGTTACATTTTTCTTTAATTCAAAATCCTTGAGGAAGAAAATCAGAGATTATATAAGGGAAAGAAGATAGCAAGCAAAAAAAGAAATAGCAAGTAAGAAGAAAGGAAGGAAGGAAAAAGGAAGGAGGAACAAAAGAAGGGAAGGAAAAGGAAGGAGGGAGATTCTTAGACTAGAAAGGTCCTTTAATAATATGCAAACCGTTTTCACTTGTCTGAGTATCGCTCTATTTCCTTCTAAGTTCTGTTGAGAAAACTAAGAATGCCAATGGAGTTAAAGTCCTAGACTGACCATGGAAATCAGCATAAGGGGGCACCAACACTAATAATGAACGCTGAGACTCAACATGCAAGCTGTATGCCAGAGCACACCAAGTGCCATTAGCAAAGATGCCTTTATAGAATGGTGTTTAGCAATGAAGACTTCTACTAGCAGGCAGGAAGATGAATGGCACTTTAAACAGAAAATAGGTCAATGGACATGAGTGAGTGGAGGCAAGAAACAGACAAAATTTTAAAACAATAAAGCTGAAAGCGAGGTGAATCTCAAGGTTATGAAGGTGATGGGCTTTGTTCCTTTCAAACGCCCTCTAGTTCACTTGCTGCCTATAGTTTGCTGAGCTTGAGAAGGTCCTGCTGTGACTTAACTCAATCCAAGCATTTAACTGAGAATCACATCATCATCCGCATCCATCGTGACCAGATGCAAGGCTGACTCCCGAACGGCTGATTGAAGAGAACTCAGACAGGAGAAATGGCACAGAAGCAGCAAAATCTGGGACTGGAATGGCTTGATGATTCAATAAAAAAAAGCCTATGTATAAGGCAAAGGAGAATCCAGCCCATGGTTACATTGTAAACATAAATTATCCATTCATACACATTAGATCCAGGGAGTGGATTACAAAAGTGACCATGATGTCGTCCACTGTCTAATCTGGAGTTGTGTTGAGCCTCACTTTGGCTACAGAAAGCAGCAGACAACAACTGTGCCAGTCCTGAGAATAAGCCTCAAAAGAGCATCTCCCAAGCCAGATGTTCACAACATGCCTTTAAAAACATCATTCATGATGCTGATGCAGGCAGATCTCTGTGAGATCCGAGACAGCCAGAGCTACACAGTGAGACTGTGTCTCAAAGCAACAACAGTGATGACCCTCTCCCCATACGCTCTTCAGATTTTTCTGTTTGCCTGGGGCTACTCTTCAAATTTGTGAATCACGGGCCAACTATTTGTGCTGCTCCATACAGCAACAAGCGGATCCTCAGAAACCAAACCAGATGTGAAAGAGAGCACACTTGAATCGGAAGAGTCACTCAACTGGTAGCAGACCAATCTACCACCCCATGGAATTATGGACTAAACGGTGGCTATTTCTTCAAACCGTAGCTTTGAGTCTGATTTGTCACACAACTGAAGATAATGGATGAAATCCACACTGTTTTACAAGCTCCATACACATCGACTAACTGGCCAGATCTTTACTGTGTACATGACTGTTATGCTGACAAGAGCTGATGACTGCTTCCAGGGTAGAGAACTCGTCACGCAAACCGTGTGGCATGCGGACCGTGTGCGGGTGCGAGCAGGTCGCAAGAGCAGAGGACAACAGTGACGGCTGTACACAGACTTACTTGTGGGCTAGAAGGGCGTAAAGTGGAGGGGTGTGCAGACAATGAGACTGCACACATTACGTAAAGTGGAGGGCTGTGCAGACAATGAGACTGCACACATTACGAGGAAGTGAAATAAGCAAATAGAGGCAGAGTGGTCTTAGCTTTTACTACCAGAAATTAAGAGTTAATCTGGGAATTGGTAATTTAGTAAGAATTAGACTATGGAAGACTCTGTGTAGCCCTTTCAACACATTAGTAATATGATAAGAGAAAAATTATCTAACTTTGGGCATATGAAAATCACCTAGTGATGTTGCTATGCGTGGATGGAGTTTTTGAGCCCTCTGCTACTGAGAGGATTACTGTTTGATGGAGCCATATTCTAGCTTCACATTTGGTTATCATTTTTAATAAACATCCTGGGGATCTAATGCAGGTCACTAAGGACAAATCTTGAAGTGTGCTGCTGCAGGATGTGAGATAGAAGAGGAGGGTCTCTTTCGGAAGCTTGTTTCCAGGTCAGCATTTCAGTCCGATCTGTTCCTTCTGCCTGTAGTCTAGTGTGGCACGCAGATGTAAAAGATGTACAAACTCAAGGAAAGAAGTAAAAATTGGAAAAGATAATCTGGGAAAAAGCCGGAAGAATGGAGACCCGCAGGTGGGATGCACAGGAGGTAGGTGTGCAAGGGGTTTTGTTGATGGAGAAGAAAAGAGAGACATGAAAAGCTGAAGATAGCACAGGATGAAATGAGAGTTGAACTATCTGGATGAACTCCAGAGATCTCTGGCTTGTAATCAATGGTGATAAGACAGACAGTAAATCCCAGCATGGGCGCTGAGGAACTCTCCAGGAGAGTGAAGGCAGTTAGGAGGGATCAGACTGAAGACAGAAAGAATGCAGGAGAATGTCAGCACCCAAAGGTGCCATGGGAGAGATGCGCTGCAGGGCAACTCACACTTGTGGAGGAAACAATGAGAGGGGAACATGGTGGGGCTGCATTACAGAAACAACACCCCACTCAGCTTTGTTTTAGGGCAACCACAATGTGTGGCCACACGCAAAACTCATTGTCTCACTGGAAGAGTCTTTTGCTCATTGCCAGTTCAGCTTCACTGGAGTTCTGGGTGAAGACAGCTCAGCAGAGTGGAGGGAAAATATGAAGGTGCAATTCATACAGCCCCTTTAAGAAAGTGCAATGGATGTAGATATTATAAATAATATTAAATAATATATAGTTAGATACTTTGGTGAAGTACTTTTAAATTCAATCTACAGACAATTTTTGATCAATAGTATATTTAATTAAATCTTATATTCACATATAAATTGCATATATTTTATGTAATATATGTAATATGCGTAAAATTCTATGTAATAAAATGTCTTCTCCTTATTTCACTATATATCGCCTTTCAGGCTAGGATTAGGAAACAGCTGGAAGAATGGGACAGGACGTGAAGTGAAGTGGGCTCTATGAGTCACAGAATTTTGGCTTCAGCTCTCCAGCTCATGACTGTATGCAGCAGAATGCCGCCCTGGATATGGTAGAGACTGCCGTTTTCCAAAGCCTGATCTGTGCTGTAGTCTGTAAGGGTCTTATGCTCCTTATTCTCTGTGCCATATTGAATCACTTGTCACAAGAAGTAAATACCAAGGAGATTTTCAAATACTTGAGAATGTACACAAAATACATATGTCTAAAAGCTTACCAAAAGGAAATTAGTCTTTACCCACACACAATTTCAGTCAAAAATCATAAATAATAACATTAGAACACTAAATATATTTTCCTTTCTTTTTAAATTACCTTTCCCCAAACTCAGATCATTTTTTTAATCTGAAGAACTTAAAAACATGTGCTGTGGCACGTGGCTACCCACACATACATGTCACACACACATACTAATTATAAGTACTTTTTAAAATCAAAATCTGTACATGAACCAGCTAGACCACTCTTGGGCAGATGGCTAAAGGATTCTATATCCTCATACAAAGATACTTACTCATCTGTAGTTGGTTTGTTTACTCTTTGGGGGACGACCACCCAGCTACCAAATAAATATGTGGAGACTTATTCTTACTTATGAATGTCTGGCCTTAGTTTAGCTTGTTTCTAGCTGAAATTATACCATTTCCCTTTAATTACATTTGCCTCTGGGCTTTTTACCCATCTTTATTTTATTTATCTTTCTTTCCTTCTTACTTGTGGCTGGCAGTGTGGTTGCGTGGCTGGCCCCTGGCATTTTTCCCCTCTTTCTCTTTTTGTTGCCCCTTGTTCTCCTGAGTCTAGATTTTTCCTCCTAGTCATTCTTTCTGCCTGGCAGCCCTGCCCTTCCCTCTCCTGCCTAGCTATTGACCATCTAGCTCTCAATAGACCAATCAGGTGTTTTAGGCAGGCAAAGTAACACAGCTCCACAGAGTTACATAAATGCAACATAAAAGAATGCAACACATCTTTGCATCATTAAACAAATACTCCACAGCATAAATGAACGTAAGACATCTTAAACTAATATTCCACAACATGCATCCACATTCACTTTTATGCACAATAGCAAGGCTATGGAACCAGGGTAATGCCCGCCAACAGATGAAGAGGTAATGAAAATAGGGAGTTTTACTCAACTGTAAAGAAAGTGAGTGAAACTTCCAGGAAAATAAACCTAGAAAATATTACGCTGCAGTCATCCCAGCTCAGCAGAGCTAATGCCACATGCCTCGCACATGCCAGTCCTAGTTTTTCCATATGTGTTTATGTGGAACTGAGTGTGGACAGATGCCAGGGAACTAGAAGGAGAAAGGAAATACAGCTTGTAGAGAAGAGGTCAGTGAGAAGGGCAGCGTGACACACGGTATGAAAGTCAAATGTTTGATACTGGAGAAGAAAGGCTTGGAGCGGCAGTAGGGGGCAGGGAGGTCTGGGAGTGCGAGGTGAGGGAGGGTCAATGAAAGTCAGAGTCTATGAAAACACCTTCAGGAGACATGCTACTTTGTATGCTAATTAACAAGTAAAATAATTAAAGGAAAGAAACACATTTAGACTGTGTATCTCATTTCCTGAAACTTCTCCGTCCGCACCAGGTTCTTGATCTCTGTTCTTAATCAATTTAACCTCTTCACGATTACTGGACAGGTATCGCGAAGCTTGACTATCCATGAGCCCGCCTCATGTCCGCACCCTGATATCTAGATAATCCTACAACAAAAGACAGCTACAGTTCCCTGGAGGAATGGTGGAGAGGAAAGGAAGTAGAAGTGAGGCTTCAATTCTGGGCCAGGAAAAAAAACTGATAAAACATAAAGAAGAATAAGCAAAAGATAAGAATCTCCCTATAGTCACAGCTAACATGCAGTCATGTCCCAAAGGTCACTCTCGGGAACACTGAACACACTAGATGGGATGTCAATGGACTGCAGCCTTTGGAGCATCCATCAATATCCATAAGCAAATAGATGGATAAGCAAATAAAGGAAGAGGGTAACTTTTCTCTTTCTAACTAATTAATGTTTTCAGCTAGTGTCCACAGATTCAGGAGTGATGGGAAAAGAAAATTAAATGGCCTGGGGTATATGGCTTGGTGCATGAGTACGTCACAAGCATGTGGACTTGTTGGGTCTCCACATTACTTTGTGAAAGGTGGGTGTGGTTTGCACACCAACAGCCCCAGCTTTCGGTAATGGTGGTGTTCGCGGTGTAAAGATAGGAGGATGGCTGAGATTTACTGGCTGTTGGCATAGCACAGTGAGCTCCATGTTCAGTGACAGACTTATCTCAAGGTGATAAAGCAGAGAATTTCAGAAGACACAGGATGTCTTCCCCTGCCCTTTGTATACATGAGCATACATACCTCCCACATGTGTACACACATACACACAATACATACACAAAACACATAAAATTACATTCATTCTGGAATATGATGTAACTTACAAGAAACATTTTAATACCCAGCAAGGTAATGAAACATTCAAATCATTCTCCATAAGATATGTATTTGGGTAAGGAAATATAGGATGTCTGCAGTAGAGAAACTTGGCAGAAATGGCCTTTAAATTGCCTTTACCAGGAGAACAAAGAGCATTTTCGGTTAAGGAAATGAATGAGCATTGAGTCCCCTCTGATACCACGTATTGAGGTCACAGCCTCACTTTTCAGTATTCTTGCCAGAGATGCACAACTGAATTAAAAATGGGAAGAAACGTCAGAGACACGCAGTGACTGACAGAACCTGCCTGGGCTAGTAGTGGGCGTCTAGGACTGTCCTCAAATGTCTGAGGGCCACACTCAGTTTGGCCTTCATTTGGGGCTTGAAGAGTCTAATTTAAGTGCTTTGAAGAAGAGAGACTGTTTGATCAAGAGATGAAACAGGCAGCAAAGGCTGAGACGCAAAATGGAGGCATGAACTTGAAAGTTGCAGGAGATACTGACAGCTGTAAGAATCTAGTACATCAATTTGGGTACATGGTGATAATAGTTTCCACCAGGGTAGTGACCACGGCAACGGAGGTGTGGAGGCCACGCAGAGGAATAATGCTAAGGATAAGAAAGCTGACATTTCCCTTGTGAACTTGAGAAGATGGAAAAAGAAGAGAAGGCTTTCTGTACTCAACAACCTGGGCACACAGGTACCCAGGCAAGAGTGGAGTAAATGGGGGATGACAGGGTGAGTCTCCTTGGAGAGCTACATCAGGGTTTATTGAGACATCCTCAAGAGAATTCTAGCCTTCAGCAGAGAAGGTAAAATTGCAGCCAGAAAAAGATAACTCACACGGGAATGATTGCATTTGACAGGAATCTGAGTTTAAAGAGAATACTGTAGCAAGTCCAGAGTTAGAAAGCCACAGAAGGAAAGACTTCTATTTAGACACAAGCCTTCTCTTTGTGAAGCTTCTCCAACACACATAGTGGGGCTGTGCAGAGCGGATGGGTTCAGAGTAGTTGCTACTCTCTTCAATACAATTTTCTGGGCACACAGAACAACAGCCTTATTTATAAAATCTTACACACTTTATTTGTGTGTGCATGCATGTGTGTGTGGCTGGCCATGTGCATGCATGTGTGTGCACATGGAGGCCAGAAGACAATCTCAAGTGTCATTCCTTAGGGGCCTTCCATCTTTTGCATAAGATAGAATCTCTCATTAACCCAGAACTTGACCATGCTTTAGTTGGACAGTAAGCTCCAAGCATACCCCCAGACTCTACATCCTATCTTGCCACCACTAGGATTACATCCGTGTACCCACATTCTTGACTTTTTACAAGGGCTCTTGGGATCCAAACTCAGGTCCTTACACCTGTGAAGCAGTGGCTTAGCTGAATGAGCCATCTCCCACGTGCATCTTATTAAAATAACAGGTAGATAGATTATAGGTAGACAGACAGAGAGGTAGATAGGTAGATGAAGCTTCCTTTGTTTCTGATTTCCATTGGACTTGGTGTCAAATAAAGACAATTTTCAGAGCTTTATTTTAATAATTGCTCAGGTGACTTTGAGAGCCTACGGATCTCATGGATCATCCACTGAGATGTCACCACCTCACAGTCAGGCCACTGATTCTGCACATGCCAATATTCAAATCTAACGGAGATGGGAAGACACATGCCCATTCATTTCCACTGTGTCTCAGGAGCTCATGTCCTAAGTCTCCAGTCTCTGTAAATGCGACGATTTGTGCCCTAAAATATAGTTACTGGAGGAAAGGGGTCATTCTTTGAGCACATTTGGGTCCATTCAGCTTTGGGTCAGCTCTGAGGCTGGGAGAACCACCCAGGTCCAAGGGTAAAGCAGCGTTGAAATGAAAGAAATGTCCTATGGATGAAATTGCCCATCACTATCTGAACTTAGTCATTCCTGTAGGGGTTACCAACAGGCAGGGAGCATCTTAGCCTGCGTCCACGATGGCTCCTGCTGGGTCCTGACCGGCTTGTTCATTCTTGCTTGGAGGGAAGCATGTGGTTTGAGAAATTGCAGGTAGAAATAACAGAGGCACAGAAGAAATAGACAAAGGATAGATTCGGGAGGACTGACAGTGAACACTACAGCCTTGAGTTTATTTTCCGTAACCCTTGTATACACCAAGCCAAAGGGGCAGGCAAAAAAAAAAGAACTTTTTTATTCTGATACAAGGAGCAAACAAGAGTTCAAAACATTAAAGAGCAGAAGAAAAAATCCAATAGCTACACCTTAGGCCAAACATCCTGTTATCTAGGAAAGAACTTCCCCTTAGGCCTGTTGTTTGATGTCGAAGGAACAAAATAAGCTTGAACTCTCTAAGCCTAAGTCAAGATGAAGTGGAGTCACCTCTCTGGGCTCCCACAGTGGGCAGTTAGTGTTCAGCCTTGAATTCAGTTGCAGTACTTCCTCCATAGGACATGATGTTGCTGAAGGAACAGGATGGCTTAGCCTTTCTCCACAAAAGGTAGGAAGAAAGAGAAAAAATTACCTCTCTCATTTTAGCTTAAGAATATATGCTGAAATGAGTAAGTTTATTCTAAGTGAGTACTTTTTCCCCCCACAGCTCTCATAACACTGAATTAGATGCACAGATATTGGGAAAGAACACATTCCCTAGATGAATCTGGGGCTTGTCTCAAAGTACCTCAGCCAAAGCAACTATGTTCATAAGTCCTTCCTAACTACAGGTCACTATATACCGTAGGATGTTTTCATTAATGCCATTCATTTATTTGTTCCCCTGAAAAGGAACCACCATACTGAGAATAAACACTGAGATACCTAGGAGTCATGCTCCGCCCTCATGCAATTATAGCACAAATGTCTTTAAGACACTGTCTGCCTCCAACAATCATATTTAAAAATATCACTCTATGAGGTTCATCTCCAGCAGCTACGCGCTTTGGAATGGAGCTTGGCTTCAATCGCGGGGTCAGCATCAGGAGCTGCATTGGGCGGGGCTGTGAGTCTGGCCTTTCCCTTTTCCTCTCTACGTTCTTTCCCTTGAGTTCTCATTCAGTATGGAATATTTTTCCATTTTATTTTGTTTTGTTCTTTCCCTTCTTCCCTCCTTTCCTTCTTCATCATCATTATCTTCTTATTATTCTTAATCTTCTTATTATTATTTCTATTGGACAGAATTCTAGGGTAAAGAGCAAATTTGACTTAACCATAGAGAGTATTTTTCTCAGTTTTTTTTTCCATTCCCTGTTTGGTTCCCAGCTCTCAACTTTGTTAGACCTGAACCTCCATCCTCTGGTTCCAAGGTAGCCAAAGAGCTGCCAAGAATGCCTGGCTGATACAGAGTCAGCTTGCTGGTATGGATCCTCTCCCTTTGTTCTGTGTATGTAAATAGGGTTTAGAAACACACATGAACAAACAGCAGAGAGCAATCCCAGCCCAGGAGGATGAGGCTGGAGGATCAGGAGTAACCAGCTAGCCAGGGCACACAGTGAGTTCCAGGCTAGCCTAGATTACATAGTGAGACCCTATTAGAAACAAAGAAGAAACAAAAGTTGAAGCAATAATTAAATGAAAGATAAGAGAAAGACTAATTCTTCCCTCATTAACAACACCCTTTCTCTTAATACCGTGTGAAGCTTCCGCACAAGTTGCAGCAGGCTTTCTTTTGGGCCAATAACCAGCTCCCAAATCATGATATGGATACTTATTATTAGTTATGAATAATTAGTTAAGCCTTTGTTTAGGCTTGTATCTGGCTAGCTCTTGTAACTTATTCTACCCTGTTTCTCTACCTGTTTTGTCTCGGTGATTTTTTTTACCTTTCTCTTATTCTGTATGTCCTACTCCATGTCCGGCTGGCTGGTAGCTGGTTGCTGCCTGGCCCTGGGGGTCCCCCTCTCTTTCTCCTTTGTTCTATCCTCCCCTCTCTCTTGAGTCTAGATTCCTCCTCCTATTTATTCTCTCTGACCACCAGCCCCTCTACTGTGTAGCTACTGGCTTCTCATCTTCTTATTAGAACAATCAGGTGCTTTAGACAGGCAAAGCAACTTATCTTTACATTGTTTAAAAAATGAAGCATAAACAAATGTAACACACTTTACATAAAGTAACATTCTGCAACATAAACGGGTTTAACACATCTTTAGATAGTTAAATTAATATTTCAAACGTTGCTGAAAAATGAACAGTGGATGCTTCTTTTCCTCCCCAAACCCAACTTAAAACAGTCCCAGTTTAAAAAACAACAAAACCCGGAAGAGGCGGGTGAGCATTTTTCTCATTTCTGGCATGCTGAGAGCAGAGCATGGAGAGTCAGAGATGCACCGACAGCTCTGGACCAAGCTGGGACGTGGTGGACACAGGCAGGACACATAGCCACACTGCTCAGGACAGAGGTGCACGCACTTCTCAGTTGGAGAACATCAAATGAATACACTTTTAACTTTTAATAGATATGTCCCAGAACTATTTTACGGGCATAAGGCTTGGTGACGCGACAGTTACAGGATTCTTAAGGCTCTTCAGAAGACTTAACTGCTCAGACGCAGCATTTTGCTGAGAGGACAACTCAAAAGCAAATTGAATGCGTGGCCTTTTTATTTATTAGTTTGCTTGTCTTTAGATGAATGAGATATCAGGTTAGTGGGTTATTTAAGGAGATCATGTTATTTTTTATTTTTAAATAAAAATGAGTGGAGAAGATTGGACATAAATGTATTATCTTGCAAATTCTACGTGGTCACGGATAACAAAAGGAAACGGGAAAATTGTGGTTTTCTTTATCTGCCTCAATTTTGACCTCATATTTGGAAAAGGTAAGGATAATGCTGGCCACTGTTCAATGCCATGGCCTCGGGAAGGCTATATTTAATTTCTTAGCTATGCACTGTGCGGTTATTACCAACACAGCTGAGATCCTTTCTCAATCTAAATATTGCTGGACGAAAGTCCTGCTCATGCTTCATGGTACACATGTTTAAAAAGTAGGAATTTGGAGTATCTAAGAACCACAAAAGATCACATAGCTCGGGGCAATTGCTTAAAAATGATTACCAAAGATTATGCAAAATATCAAGTTTTGCAAATTAGCATGGGACTTTTGTGACCTGAAAGGAATGTGTTGTTCATATTCAAATGGCCCCAACTTCCTGGAGGGGAGATGGAGGTACCTTTGTTTGCAGTACCCACAGCACTGGGCACCAAATTGTCCCTCGTGCTTAACAAACACGGCACTACTGAGTGCATACAATAGCATAGGAAATGAACATTGTTATCATGACTGTTTTATAGACAGGAGAACTCGGGAAAGAAGCCAGGAATGGAATTCAAGCAGTCAACAAGATCTCTACTCTAAAAACATACTGTTAGAATATTGGAGATTGACTTCTTTCTCTCTTAAGGTCATAAAAAATTCTCGGAGATATAAGTAACTCACAATAGGGTTCTATTGTGTGCAAATGAACATCAAAGTCAGTCATATCTGCATTCATGCTAATAGTCACTGAGTACATACTTTCTTCTCTGAAAAACTTTAATATAAAAGCAATCCACATGAAAAATGCTTTCATCCCCTAGTGACAAATGATTCAGGGATCCGAGCCATTCGGCCTCACAATCACACACACACACACACACACACACACACACACACACACACACACACAC
>LOJH01022718.1:22113-36102 GCA_001685095.1 Ellobius talpinus
ACTAACTTCATTAAATGTTCATTATAGGACTTTGTAAATGAAAACATGCAGGAAAAAAGAGAGGAGAGAGAGAGAGAGAGAGAGACATATAAGTTTAGGAGAAGTCGTGAAATAGTTACTAAATACCACATGCTGTCTGAAACTATTCAACAAGAACACTGGGTGGAACAACTTGCACCTCCCAACAGTCAAACAAAAGAAACTTCCTGTGGATTGTGTTTTCCCCAAGGATGTTTTAGCTGTTATTTTGCTCTCATTTTATCCCAAGTCCCATTCGATCAATAGTATAGCACAATTATGATAAGAGTCCAAACAAAAGGGAGAAGTAGAAGAGAACAGGAAAAATAAGAATAATTATATAATCAGTATTCTGTTATTATAACAAATGTGTGAGATACTCAACTTGAAAAGAGAAAATTGTTTATTTGAGCTCAAAGTTTCGGAGGTATCCTCTGTGATTGGTTGGTTCTTTCCTTTAGGGCCTGGAACATCATGGCTGGATTATGTAGCAGAAGAAGCTATTTATCGCATGATGGCCAAGGAGCTTGAAAGAAAAGAGAAACTGAGTCCAAGGAAATTCCCTCAAAGGTAAATGCTCTGAACAATCTAAGTCCTGTCCTGCTGAGTCTGTCTCTCTAATACCCCACTGTCACCCAGTCACTCCAGGTATTTGTGACCAGGCCTTTCCCCTGTGAGGTTTTGGAAGCACTTATCCAACCCCACAGCAAAGAACTTTTCTCGACAGACACAGCTAGCATATATATGCAAGAAAAAAATCAAGAGAAATTCACAATGCTTTCTTTAAAACTGCAGAGCATTTGAAAACACATTCTATATTACCTTGAGAACACTGAGGCCCTGAGAGGGTTGTGAGCCGACCAAGAAAAATTCCCCAAACCAGTGTTTTATACCAATTGACTTTTCCCACCATACCTCACTGCTTTCCTGATGTATTTTTATTGCAGCTATAAACTTTAAAAGTTCTACTGTAAATAATAAAAGCAGAAATAAAACCACTCTCAGCCCCCACAGTCCTCATCAATAATAGGAAATGGTTGGAAGAGATAACTCAGAGAACCACTGTCAGGATTAGATGAGAGGTGAGCATAAAAGACTGAGGTCAGAAGAGGCATATTGGAAAGGCTCAGTAAACAGAACTGCCCCTGATATTTTTCCTATCTAATACCGGTTTCAATAAACAGCTTCTCACAAAACTAGCATGACACCCAAAGTGACAGAGTTGTGACATATGTACTGCTATGTCACAAAAGTAAGTTTCCTCTGTTACACCCTTGACCCCATGGTTACAAAGCTGCTCAAATGAGTCAAGGTACCACACACAAAACAATAATTTGCACCCACATTACTTTAAGGGCTTGAAGGCTTGTCTGTGCTTTTGCATGGCTATTATAAATGTATCAAGCTATGTATGGAGAAATCTAATGCTTTGGACAACCCTGGGTCTTCCAAGAAACCGCATGTAGCACAGCTGTATTTCTGCTCAACACCCAGGAAGGGCTAATTTATTTTAAAGAAATATTTATTGCATTTCTAATATCACCAAACACTTTCTTGTTGCTAGAGGACAGCAGGGAATAGGGAAGGGGGGGCACCATGATTTATTAGAGCTGTGTTCTTGTGGAGGAGTGGCCTAGAATAATCTAATAAAATAGTGAAAATGGAAGTGCTTATTCCTAGGAATTGCTGTCTACTAAGCCCAAAGTAAAAGCTGCCACTATGTTTAAATAAAGAGATTTTTAATACGAAAGCTATCTTTTACCTTGACACCACGCATATATGTTTTCTAGGTGTGGTTTCTTCAGTATGGTTAACTGTTTCGTTCCTGATAGGATTTTGGACTTTCTTATCTACATTAGAGATTCAAAATGAGAATAATATACAGCAATGGACAATGGCTGATATCCACTGATGATGTGAACGGTTATAGATTATTGCTATGAAACGGAAATCATGAAGCTTTTCTTAAAAAGTACATGTAAGGATATCTTCAAGGGAAAGAGAGGCACGAAAGTGATGTTGAGAATTCATTTATGGTCCTCTACCACTCATCCACTTCCATCTTCTCTCTCTCTTTCTCTCTCTCTCTCACACACACACACATACACACACACACCTCAATGTATTCCTTATGCTAAAAGCAGCACTCACAGTTGGTGGTCACACCCATGAGTCTCTACACAATCTGCAACTTCCTTCCCCTTATCCAATACAAAAGAAATATCACATCAAAATTCACACCCTCATATACAGGGACCAACTCAAATAGAGCTGGAGAAATGTGATCCACGATTCTTTGGGATGTTGGTAGCATACTCTGTACTGAAAATAATATATTCTATTTGCAAATCTTTTACTAAGGAATACAAAAATAAATGAGGAACTTTATAATATATACATAGATACACAAATGCATATAAAGATGAATTGAATATTAATCTTAACGACAGAAAGGTGACACATAGTTTGCAAACAGCAAATGCTGTTAAGTTCCTGTACTATGAAGTGACAGTACAGCTGTGGCCATGGTCAGTATCCATAGAAGAGGCAAAGTCAGCAAGAGGAGTGTCCGAAAAGTCAAAAATTACATGAATTTAACAGCATTTACTGTATGTCTGCTAGAACGGTCTGCCATGTTGTGCATGTCTGCCAGCTCAGGCTGCCCTGACCTGTCTCTGTCAGTCTTGACAGCTTACATGGGCCCCTATGTCTGCAGTTGTCGCCTTTCCTATATGCGAAGTGTGTGTCCATCTCCAGAACTGAGCTTCCTTCTGTGAATAACATAGATTTGTCTCTTGGCCTTCAGACCCTGCCTGTTCTTTTTCTTTCCCATGACCACAGCACTTGTAGCTCTTTGTGTCTCTGTGTACTCGATTTTCTCTTCTTATAAAGACTTATTCTGGGTTGGGAGTCTTTGCTAATGACTTCATTTCAACTTAATACTCCGGAAAGAGCCTTGTCTGAAAACACAGTTGTGTTCTGAGATGCCAGGCCTTAGACTTCAGCATAAAGGTCTACGGGGTGAGGGGAATGTGACAGTTCAGAGCTGTCACTGTTTCTGAGAAATATATCAATCAGTTTACACTTGGCCTCATCTGAAATCTGTTTAAAGTGATTTGCCCACCTTGACCTTGATCCTTGGCATTATCGTGAGAAACTAACTCTCAGGCAGAAATCTTTAATTCTCTGGGCTTTCAATTCTGAGAAAATGTATTATCATGGCCCCTTGTAACTGAAAATAAAATGTCTCATGGTCTACCTCAACCAAAGAGTCAGGGTGGTGGAGAGATGAAGACTGAGCCCACAGTGCTGCAAAATCCAATGTGTCAGACATTGTACTGAAGCTGCTTCCCTTCATTTGATAAAATTGATTGGCTTGATTGATTGCCAAAACAAAGTGTACATGGTTCCTAGATTCATGGAGCCAACATAAGAGTGGAGGAAATGGACTAAACACGTAAGCAAATACATAGAGGCCACAACCGCAGTATGAAGCACCAATACCAGTGAGTCAGTGCAGACATGTTTCCTTCACATAGGAAACTGAAGCTGTTTTCACTGCCGGTTCTGCCTCTCTGCGGAAGCTTACTTAATGCACCTAGTTCCGAAGCAAGTCAAACAGATACACTTTAGTACGCTTGAGGGTAACTGAGGGTAGGAAGCAGTAGAGAGCTGGATTGAAAGGAGGGAAGCTAGTAGAGATCAGGGTGTGATGTATTAGTAAAATCCCATCACTGGGTCAACTGAGATTCAGCCGTCTAACTTCACAACCAACAAGGAGTTCATGCCTTTGTAGGTCACGGTGAAGACAGCACGCATTAAACAATGTTGGGTGCTCTTTCCTGTCACTGGTCTGTGCTTGGCAAACATTATCAATAGCGACTTGAGACAAGTCTGGCATCATTCTTCTGCCGACTCCTATAAGCACCCATCTGGAGAGAGAATTCCAACAGAAGTTCTTGATTAAGGACCTCCAATTACAAGATAGAGTTAAACTGGAGAGCACTGAGAGTTCCGGGTTTTATATGATTCAGGTGTTAACTCCACCCCCGGGGCCTACGCTAGTGCAGGTTGCACAGAACATGATTTTGGAGTTAATTATATTCTAGTAGCAATAAAAGAAAAAAATGTACAGTGAAGGCCAAGTTCCATTTTTTTCTAGAGTTGTGGAGAAGAAAGACGGGTTATGCACTCCTCTGTGTGTGTATACGCACATTCATGTTTGTGTATGTGTGTGTGCATGTGTATGTGTAAGAGACAAAAGACAGAGACAGTTAAGCAAATCAAGTCAAAGTCATTTAATCCACGTCTTAGACAACCTGGGCTTCTGGGGAGGGTAACAAAGGTGCTATTTCATAGTTTATCAGGCCGGATACATCTGCAGTCGTGTGGAATATTGTCTTGTTATATGGAATTGTTCTAGGTTCAAGACATTTCCTGATTGTAAAGTATTACATGATTGATCTTCAAATCAAAAAAAAATTCAGAGCTCTTCTCTCACTTTACCACTGTGAAATTTATGGGAAAATTACATCTGAAATATGTGTGGACCATCAAGAATAATGGGCAAAAATTACCATGTTATTACTTTGGTTATTAAAAGAAAAAGGCCCAAAGAAAGTGGAGGAAAGACCATCTTGTAGAAGAATGCACTTGTGTTTCCTCATTAGAGGAAGGATGCCCATGTGAGAGACTGTGTTCTATGTTCCTCAGAGAGCTTCAACGGCTTCCCCTCCAGTTCATGGCTATACAAAGAAAAGCACTCAAGTGTGTCAGTTATCGCTCAGATCCAGCTTCGCAAGCCCTCCTGGAAATCAAGGGCAAGCAAACAGACCATCAAGTCATTGTCAGATTAATAGGTTATTGACGGGCGTGCTATCTTTCAAATCATCAAACTCAGTGGGCAGCCACACTCTGTGGAATTTAGGTCACTAAGAAAAAATCAGAGCTCCGCTATTTCCATAGCTATTATTTCTAATTATTCACTTTCCTTCAGAGTGCCTAATAGGAAATCCTTCAAATTATATAATGATAAATTGTTTTAGAATATATATTTTCTGTTATAGATCCATTTATAATGAGATCCTTCTAGAGTCTTAAAGTCACAAAACTGGTCCCAAGTTAGTGATGGTGCAGGGGACATGAGTGTTGCTTGAATGTGACTAAAGGAGGCCAGAGAGATGGCTCAGCAGTTAAAGGTACATGCTACCCGTTCTAACAACCTGGGTTCAAATCCTGGTCCCACATGGAGGACGGAGAGAATTGACTCCTATAAGTTGTTTCTGACATCCATATCCATGTTATGACATACATGCATCCACACACGCACACAGGCAGACCTGTAATTACAATAAATAAATACATAGATAAATAAATAAAACATTTTTTAAATAAAATAAATGATTGATAGTGGTGGATGCATGACAGAATCACTGCCTTCAGCAGTTGTATTGAAATGGAAGGATACTAATCAAACTGAGGGAACATCTACTTTAAAAGATGATACGTTACAGCTGTGCATTGTGGGGGCCCATGCCATGACCCTAGAAGGTTGCATCCTGTCCATGCTGCCTCTCCTCCCAAATACTTTGCTCTCTCTGGGAAAGGTTTAGTGGTCTTGATCACCTCTTCACTCATTTCCCTAATCTGCAAAAAGCATAATCAC
This sequence comes from Ellobius talpinus, assembly GCA_001685095.1. Taxonomy (NCBI): domain Eukaryota; kingdom Metazoa; phylum Chordata; class Mammalia; order Rodentia; family Cricetidae; genus Ellobius; species Ellobius talpinus. Next base: position 27,797 of record LOJH01022718.1, read on the forward strand.
CTAATGGCAAAGAAAGACATCTAATCTCAGATGACTGTAGACCATGGAAAAGCTTATGTTATGAAATTATAAATTTGTTTTCAAAGGACTGGGATTGAACCAATTATTCTTATTAAAGCTGCCAATCAAAGCCACAAAGATACATGAGAAGAAAGACTGCATGGGAAATTCCATTTGTCTTATCTAGGTCGTATTCAAGTGTGAGGAGAATCCCGGACCCCCAGTGTCCCTGGAACTGTTAGTGCTGAGCTCTCTGTCTGCTTCAGAGGCACGGAAGGCAGAGACCATATCTGAGAGATGATAAGCCTTGTTGGCTTATAAAGGATTTGGTTCAACTAAACGAGTGGCTGGTGCCCAGCTGCAAATGGGACATTTGTGTCACCACTCCAAGGCTCGGAGGACATCTTGGAAGAAAAGGCAGAAAGACTATAAGGGCCGGAGGAAGTGGGGTAGAGGTGTGGAACCCTGTGGTCTGGGCATGACCAGACTGCTGTCTTCTTGAACTCATCACAGCAATAATTACCTGCACAAGCTCCCTGCAAGACTGTCATGGATGATTCAGGGCCTCCTGACCCCACCTTTCCTTTAGTAGGAATTTGAGGTTAACAGTTGATGAGGAAACAAGAGAGACCTTTTCTTCAGTCATACAAGGCTAGTAAGGTGCCATGCTCATACAGATAAACACTCACACATGCTATTTAAACAACCCTAATGAAATTTACCAGGTCACAAAATAAAAGGCCTTGAGAATAGAAGGGAGGCTAGTGGACAAGAGAAAGGTGGCTGAGTAGTGCAAGGGCCGACAAGCAGTGGCAAGGTAAGGGGCAGGGGGCTACGACTGAAGTACATCATGTACATTTATGAAAATATCAAAATAAAATCTGTGATTATGCAAATTAACACATGCTGATAAAACATTAGAAAAGTCATCCTTATAACTGAAGCAGAAAGGATGGGCTCTGCCGAAGTCTCTCACGGCAGGCTTGATGTGTGTGAAATCAAACTTTTAAAGTGAACATTTACCTGACCACTTGCCTGTGACCATAGCCTCAACACCTGTTATCGGCCGTACTAGATTCCATGACTGCTAAGCAAAAGCCAGGAGAAAAAGCCATTCTCTCCCTAGAGCCTTAGAAAGCCACGCTGACTGATTCCAGGGGAAGGAGCCTGCCACGTTGCACTGGGCGCTGGGCATTTTGCTTCCTGCACATTTTCTGATCTTCATCCAGAGTACAAAGTCATCTAGCTAGAGATTAATTACAATTTATATTGGGTTTCACATATATGATGCAGAGAACAAATTACTAAGATTGAGTCTCATTTTTCTAGTTTATTAGCTGTGTGACCTTAGCAAATCTGAACTTCTCTGAGCCCCATTTTATCACAAAAAATGGATATAAGAATAATATCAGACCTCTTACTCCCAAGCATGAGATAAAATATGTGTTTCTCTGAAATTACTAGCCTTGCCAATTTTTTATTCTGAATGAGGTCATATTTATTTTGAAGCTAAGATTATAATGACTTTAGAGATATTCCCTGCCTAAATGAAAAATGATCCACTCTCAAAGATCGTGTCAATTACTTTTCAAGAGTCTAGAACAGAGACTTATTGGCTGATGTCATTCTGGTGTTCACTGTCTGTCACCACACACTGTCCTGCTGACCCGTCCCTGCTGGGACCCAAAGCCCCAAGCCCACATCTACAGAAGGAGACTGTGAAAAAGTTTTGTCAGGTGTGGAGTTCACAGATGTGTGTGAAGCAGCTGCCTGGAGCTGGAGCCGAGCTGGCTCAGTCCTAGACAGGGAAAGGGCCCTTCCCTGCGCCAGACTGGACTGATAGACAGAGGACCTGTGGCAGCCTCTCACGGGCCACCCCAGGTTCTGCAGTCTCCTGAAAGGACACTTTGAGTCATTCTTGCCTTCCCACAGGGATCAAGTCAGTTCAAAGAGCTTGTGGAGATGTGGCACGCTGTGATTCCTTCCAGCCATTGTCATCTGTCTCCCATCCTTTGTGTCAAACAATGTGTCTGAAGGGTTTGCAGTCTTCCGACACTGCAGAAAGCAGCAGAAGCGTGGCTGGAGACAGACCCTGCTGAGGACCGCAAGGTAGGCGGAGGCGGGAACAGCTCCCGAGGCCCATTCGGCTACATTGATTGAAAGGCCTGTTTATGTGTAGATGTACTCATTTATTAATGCTTTCAGTCAGGCAGCTTTTTAAATGAGACTTGTAGAGTGGAATCAAGAAATAAATGACATTGTTTCCCTCAAAGAAGTTCCCATGTAGACGTTATCGGGTATCCCGTTCTGAGCTGCAGAAGATCCCATCTCCCGTTTGTTTCCTTTCTGCATCGTATTATTTCATAGTAAGTAGCTCTATGTGATCAATCTTAGAACTTGGATCTCTTAGGTTAAAACTTCTTGTCTCCACCCTTATTCTGTCATAGAATCCTGCAGCAGAGACGAGAGTAATGCTCCATCTTCCACCTTCTCTATCTGGATCCCTGCCTCTTCCTTCCCCTTTCCCTCTCTCCCTCCTTCTCTCCCCACTCTATGTTTGGATGAGTACATGTAACCATATAGGTACACATGTGCTCGTCACACACACACACACACACACACACACACACACAATGCCAAAGGTCAATGTCAGAGGCCATTCCTCAGACTGCGTCCACCTTGTGGTTTTAGACAGGGTCTCTGACTGAGCGATGACTGACTTGCTAGACTGGCTGTGCTATGATCCCTGAGGACCTGCTGTGTCTGCCTCCCTGTGCTAGGATCCTAAGTGCTCCACCATGCTGGACTTTTACTTCATGGTTTCCTGGGATCAAAGTCAGGTCCTCATGTTTGCATAGCCAGCGCTAAACTGACTGGGCCATCTGGATGCTCCGCATTCTCCTTTTCTGACAGGATTAGAGGATGAACGATAAAAGAATGAGAGCTTTGATTCTTCTTATAACGAACCTTGAAAAACATGTTTCATTTTATAATTATTTTAGATACACAAATTACTGAGGTAGTCAAAACCACAACCCAAACCAAAATAACAACCAAACTAAACTTCCTAGCCAGTTGCTATGTACGATCAGTTAGTATAACAGTACTTTTAGAGCTGATGAGCCGACAATCAACATTGTAAGACTTGGCTGATACATCCTCAGCCTCTGCCATCTTCTCCGGAAGCCTCTTCACCCAGGCATAGTATCTCTTCCACCTCCTCTTGCAAATGACGCTTTCTCAGACTGTCCTGGGTCCTGGTGATGACTGGAGGACAGCACAGGTCAACTACGTTAGAGTTCCCCTCAGCTGGGATTCGTCCAATGTTTTTCTCATGACCAGACTGGGACTAGGAGAGGAAGCCCACAAGCTGAGGCATGGGTCCTTACTTTACCACAGGTCAGCATGACTTCTCACTGTTCCGGTTGACCCTGGTCTTGTGGGTGAGGCTCTTGTTGCTTTTTTTTTCTTTCATTGAAAATAGATTTTTTTCTCACATAATACATCCTGATTATGGTTTCCTCTCCCTCTACTCTTTCCAGTTTCTTTCTACTTCCCCTCTGGATCCACTCCCTTTCTGCCTCTAATCATAAAACAGACTTCTAAGGGAATATAATATAATATAATGAGATAAAACAAAAAGTAATGCATCAGAGTTTGACAAGGCAAAGAGAAGGAAAAGAACCCAAGAGAAGGCACAAGAAACAGACCCACTAATTCACACACTGAGGACTCCTATGAAAGCACTGAACTGGAAGCCATAATATATACACAGAAGGCCTGGTACCGACCCATGCAGGCCGTGCGCATTATACTGCCTCAGTCTCTGTGAGTTCATATGAGCTTTGCTCATGTTCATTTAGAGGGCTTTGCTTTCTTGATGTCCTCCATCACCTCCAATTCATGCACTCTCTCTGTCTCCTCTTCTGTGGGGGTTCCCTGTGCCCCGAGGGGAGGAGGGACTTGATGGAGACAGTGGATAAGGCTCTTTCGAAGGTTTCTCTTCCATAAAGCCTCTTTTCTTTCTTCTCTTGCCTTTCCACACTGTCTTGGAAAAGGAGGTCAGTGCACACAGAGTACATCTCAGGGACAGCTCTACACTCTATTGCTGGATAACAAAGTCTCTTTACAAGTCACTTAGAACTCTTTCGTGTGGCCTTTTATCTATTCTTCCCATTTACCTATTGAATAATTTATTTACCATTATATAGATTTACAGGCACTGACCTTAACTTTTGATATGCCAGTTTTATTCTCTCACAGAAATGTTCCTATCTTTGGGCACTCAGAGCCCCTTCAGGCACCTCCCTGGTCCCTTTGATCTGCCACGACACTGCCTGTGGTGGAGGAGTTAGATGGGAAGAAGACCAGCGTTCTGTATGCTGTTTTTCTTGCTTTCTGGCAGTAGGTTTCAGAACCTCCTTGTTTATTAACTGTCTCAAAGCAACTCTCAGCCTTGGTTCCTTTTATCGAGGAATAACTAATAACTAGTCTGTTGATTTTCCCCTCCACTCCCGTCCATGCTTCCTCAGCTGTGAACTGGTAATTTCTTGGGGGATAGTCTTTTCCGTGGATGGAGTGGTTCACACAGGCAGGGTCTGCAGGTAACTTACTCCTCTGCGTTCCTAGCACATCCAAGTGCCCCAGCTTCAACAACTTTCCCTCCTGTTAGCGATTGATCTTGCCGTAGCAGGTGACACAGACTCTTCCTCCATAACTAGCTAATCCAGGGATGTGTGCTCCTTGCCTGGGCATTTCCAAAGACATTTTAGCTCCCCACTCAAAGCAGCCATAGACGAACTCATCCTTTCTCGTTTGAGTATTGGACAGAGTCCAGCGCGGACCCTTTTCTAATTTTACTGTCAAAAGAAATCCTAGACTAGACAGCCTCTTCCTATTAGATGTTATAAGGTGTGAAGCAAAACACCCCAGCCATTTCAGAGGCGTATGCTGAACTTCAAGATTTTATATTGAAGTCTGTGTTCTATGGCTTTAGCTGAGAAGCAAGAGCAGAGGGCACGGAGAGAACATCCAGCTACCTGCAATGAAACCTACACTGAAGAGCTCTCGTTGGACTCTTGGCTGAGCACAGAACCTGGAGACCCTGCCTGCAATGCTCACGAAGCTTTCTGAAATGAATGATACTTCCTTTCCAATGTGATGGTTTCTTGTCTTTTCTGTTATTGCAAAAACACACTGAAAACAGACCAAATCTCATCTTTTAATATTGTGTTTCATTAATAAGCACTTTTGATATGGAGTATCTGAGTTAGGGACTAACACATCTGTTAGAGGGAGTGAGGGTTGACAGTGGAAAGGACGTGTTGGTGTCATGGAGCTGGAAAAGTGTTGCAGTATTCCAGTAAATTGAAGTACTTTTTACTCAATGAAGAGGCAACATGAGATTGCTGGAGTGTGTAGATGAAGAAGTGTTCTGAAAAGAGGGATTGAGACTGAGGCATGAGGATGTGCACTCATCAGCCAGCACTATACTTGAAGAGTCTTAGTAAAGAATGTTAACAAAGGTTAGGAACTCAGAAGGGGTCAGTTGTGAGACTACAGGTGTGAGATGTGGGGAGCAGACAGAGGCACCATAAGAAGTGAGAGCAGAGGCCACATCAGGCCTTGAACCCTGTTCTCAAAGGGAGAGGGTTTTGATGGCAATTGTATGAGACATGGCAAATCAGTTTGCAGGCATTTGTACTGAGTAGGACAACTCTTTCACCACCATGAATTTGCTCATTTTATAGAAAAAAAGATTGGTTAATATACAAACTCACCGTTTTTGTTGTTTGCCTCAGGTGTACAGCTGCGTTGCTGATCTGGCTCAGAGCACAGAGGCTCCTTGGTTAACAGCAGTGGTGTTGGTCAGAGCACAGTGACTCCTCGGGTGACAGCAGTGGTGTTGGCCTCAATCAGAGCACGGTGACTCCTTGGGTGATGGCAGCAGTGTTGGTCTCAGTCAGAGCACAATGACTCCTCAGGTGACGGCACTGGTGTTGGTCAGTCAGAGCACGGTGATTTTTTTAAAATTATGCTGAAAAATTGAAACTCACTTAGAAATGGAATTTTGCTTTTAGATCAGTCCTAAGCCTATTAAAGACATTGAATAAATAGTTAACAACCTTCTAAAAAGTAGAGGTAGGACGCCTGATCTTGACTTGCCCTGTAGTCAGACTGATGATTATCTTAAACATCACCATAGAACTTTCATCCAGTAACAGATGGAAACAGAAGCAGAGACCCACATCAGAGCACTGGACTGAGCTCCCAAAGTTCAGTTGAAGATGGGAAGAAATGAGAATATGAGCAAAGAGGTCAAGACCATGATGGGTTCACCCACTGAAACAATTTACCTGAGCTGATAGGAGCTCACCAGCTCCAGCCAAACTGGGAAGAAACAAGCATAAGACCAAACTAGTCCCTCTGAATGTGGTTGACAGATGCATGGCTGAGGCAGATGGAGGGGCCACTGTCAGTGGCACCAAGATTTATCACTACTGCATGAGCTATCTTTTTGGGACCCTATTCTCTTTGAATGGATACCTTGCTCAGCCTAGATATAGTAGGGAAGGCCTTGGACNGCAAAGAGGTCAAGACCATGATGGGTTCACCCACTGAAACAATTTACCTGAGCTGATAGGAGCTCACCAGCTCCAGCCAAACTGGGAAGAAACAAGCATAAGACCAAACTAGTCCCTCTGAATGTGGTTGACAGATGCATGGCTGAGGCAGATGGAGGGGCCACTGTCAGTGGCACCAAGATTTATCACTACTGCATGAGCTATCTTTTTGGGACCCTATTCTCTTTGAATGGATACCTTGCTCAGCCTAGATATAGTAGGGAAGGCCTTGGACCTTCCCCAAAGCAATGTGCCTTACCCTCTCTGAGGATTGGATGGGGGGAAGGGTGTGTGGAGGGAATGGAAGGAGGGGAGGGAGTGGGAACTTGGATTGGTAATTTTTTAAAAAAATCTAATAAATAAAAAATAGTTATTTTGTAAAAGAAAAAGAAGAGTGAAACTGAGTATCCTAGCAAAGTAGGAGCAGGAGGAAATATTCAGTGGCATTTCATTTGTATTTTAATAAATAAAGCTTGCCTGAACATCAGAAAAGTAAAACAGTCACACTGGCCAGCTTCACAGGCCAGGCAGCAATGACACACACCTTTAATCCAAGTAGTCACACTAGTTTGCCATAGAAACCAGGTGATGCAAGCTCTTAATCTCTGAACTAGATATTATAAAATGGGAGGAGAGAGCACTCATTCTCAGTCTCATTCCAAGATTCCTGGAGGTAGTATCACCATTTTCAGACTGAGGTCGAGGTAAGAGCCAGTCCCTGGCTGCTTCACTTTTCTGGTCTTCAGGTTGAAAATCCTCCCCAAAAAAACAACCTTCTAAAAAGAAAGTACCCCATCCCAATGACTTAACTGTTTTCTGTTATCAAATATTTAAGGGATAAAATATAATCTTTAACAATCAATTCTGTAAAATAGAAAAAAAGGACTGTGTCCTTATTGTATTATAATAGCACTATTTTAATATAAAACTAGATCAAAACATTAAAAATGTAAACCATAAACTAATAACTATTATCAACATAGGTGTGAAAATCCTCAATAGAAAGGAGGCCAATCAGTTCGCCTGCAAGCTCAGTGAAACCCTGGAAAAGAGATTGCTCCAATACTGAGGGGAACTGGGAGGGGACCTAAGAGCCTGTGAGCTCCGTGGAACCCTGAAACACAGCTTGCTCCAATACTGGGGAGACCTAAGACACAGCCATAGCAAGGATTGGACCAAAACGCCAGACAGTGCTGGCCTCATTTGAAGGAAGAGATGGATAGGCGCCAATGAAAGACTTCCTCCAACATCCTAAAAAGCAACATGGTAACACCAGAACCCAGCAGACACACAGAAGGAAGAGTGGATCATCCTAACCCAGAAGAAGTAGAAGAAAATGACTTTAAACGTGCCTTTATAAAAATTTTGGAGGTTTTAAAGACAAAGTAAAAAAAAACTCTCTTAAAGAAATGGAAGGGAAGGCAGACAAAAAGTTGGAAGAAATTAATAAATCCCTCAAAAAAAAACAAGAAAAAACAATCAAACAAGTGAAGGAAACAGTATAAGATTTGAAGAATGAAATAGAGATAATAAAGAACACACAAACTGAGGGAATTCTGAATATTAAAAATCTGGGTAAGCAAACAGGAAATACAGAGACAAGTATAACCAACAGAATACAAAAGATAGAATAATCTCAGGCACTGAAGATACTATAGAGGAAATAGACTCATTGGTCAAAGA
>LOJH01022720.1:0-16942 GCA_001685095.1 Ellobius talpinus
GAAAAGCAGACCTGCTCACCTCATCACTACACTGGCTCTCTGTGTGATAGCTGTGCTGGGCAGTGCCCATTCAGCAAGCACGTAATGATAAACAACATGGGCACCAGGCTTGTGTTTGAAGCTGCCTCATCCACTCAAGTCAACGAGACCTGCTTCCATATACAGACAATGGATCTGATACCATCAGAGGGTTTTTAGGGCTGGCTAAAGAGGAGTCTCACAAAAGCCATGCCTCATAATGTTCTTAACCAACAGGTTCTGTATAAGCCTGAAGCTCAAGACAGTCTGAGTTAGGGCCGTCCATGACTCATAGGACAGTACTGAAGGAAAATTGCTCTTTCCAGGAGCAGGCTGAACACGAGTGATATCTCTTCCCCAGGAGATTCAGACTCCGGTGCTCCAGGGCTCAGAGTGCTCCCTTTCCAGGCCCAGGCTCCTGAGGTCTTGTTGTGGGTTAGACTTGGTCTACCTCTCTTCCTGTAGAGACAACATAAATTCAAGCTCAAAAACCAGACAGAAGCTAAGAGGGAGCTGACTTTGAAGTTTAGGGCCTTAGGTTGAAGGGAATTCTCTTGGCTGAGTTACAAAGGGAATAAAATGCCATGGTAAGGGGAGCAGATTTAGATTTTCACTTTATCTTCAAACTAGAAGATTAGGGACACAATTCTGCTTGAGACGGCTAAGTGGGTGTTTGCATAATTGAATTTCATGCTCATTATTTTCTTCTGAAGTGGTGTACACAAGCGGTCATTGGAAAGCAAGGTTAAAAAGCACCCTGGCCACGGCTTTGCTGAACTTTACGACTTCCTTAAGTTCCCGGGTTCTTGCTGTCTTGTGTCGACTGCCGTGCAGTATGAAGGAGGTCAGCGATAATGCTGGGACGGGACGGGGGAAGCAAGCGCTCAGAAGGTATGTTTCTCTGCCATCAGCAAATCAGTTGAATAGTTTGCACTTTGCACAAGATCAAACATTGTCAGAGGGATACTTCCAGCTGCGTTGGAAGGGCTAAACTGTGGAATGTTAGCATCTCACAACTGAACCGTGTCAGAATCTAAGGAAGGCTGTACCGCAATTTTCCATGGTTCTGGGATGAGGAATATGTGTCACAACTCACCTGGCCAAGCCCATAGAACCTACAGCACAAGGACCGAATCCTAACACTCCGCTGGGGGCTTTGGGTGACAATGGTACTTTAATGTAGGCCGAGAGGCAAGCAGCTACCTATACTGTGCTGTGTTCTCTATGGATTTGGAGACAATAGTCACATGCCCATTTGTCCCTTTTTTTCTGTGCAACATTGGTAGGCCTCATTTGAATTTTCTGTTGTAGCAAGGCAGGCTTCCTAAGATCTCAAGTAGTGACTGCAGATTTGGGGTCTTTTTTGTGAGCAGAAGAGTGACTCAGAATGACATTTGCTGAGCCCCCGGGGACACTGGCATCCCTGCAGTACTCCCTGTGCCTTGTTTGAGCAGGACAGATACTATCATCCTTCCCTGAGAGTCTTGAGCTTTCCTCAGCAAGTGGTCAGGTGTCTTTCTCTTTGTTATTTCCTGTGCCGGTACCCCGTTCTGTGAGGGGAGCTCAGGGACTCTGGGTTTTCGTGCTGCAGCTGTGACACAGTCCTACACAGTTTCCAACACTTCCTCTCAGGTCTCATGCCTCCCTCCGTGTGACCCTGGGATGCTCAGGTCATGCTATCTGGGTGACAGAATGATGCACAGTGCACTCAGAGAAGGTGACCCAAGGTCTCACCATAGGTGAGACAGGGCCATCTGATCCAGGGACAATGCTCAGGCACCTGTACATTATGGGTAGAAACTGTAAAAGTACTGTTTTAACAGCTGTCCCAAACTAGTAGGTTTCAAATGGAAGGGAAGAGAGCTCCTCACTTTCCTAAACCCCCTCTGTAGATTCTATTCCAAGAACTCTGGCCCCTTTCCCCCACCCAGGGCATCAGAATCTTGGTGACATTTCCTTCCCATTCTTTCCATGTTGCCAATGCCCCTTGTTCGCCCCTTCTCGACAATACTCTCTGTCCTGAGCAAGAATTTCAGGGTGTGGGGGGAGCATCAGAACAATGAAACAAATTAGAGTGTCCAAAGGATTCTCAGGAATCCAGACAGTGCAAAATTATTATGTTTAATGTAAAAACTGAACTTAAAATAATTCTGCTCCATGTTTAATAACAACAGGTATGGCTGAGCTCAGCCAAGTCCTCTTGGTCCTCCCAGCCAGGCAGCCTGGCTTCTCTTAACAAGAAGATAAAGCAAACGAGAGCTCTTGAAAGCTGATAGAATCTATCACCTCCGAAAGAATGCAAACTCTACAAATACTCGGGTTTTAAAATAAAACCCTTCAAAGCCCGGCCTCGCACAGTGAGGCCGACACAGTCTGACAGGGCCCGTTGGCTTGTCTCTCAGCTGTGCGGTGCTGTGTCTTGTGACCAGAACATCCATGACATATAGACACAGCCTTTGCCTCTGCACTGTAGAATGAACCTGGGAAGGCAGAACCCCCATAGCTCAAGTTTACAGAACTACGTGACAGTGTTTGAAGTAGCTTAGCTGAGACTCAAACAGTCTGACATCACAGCCTACGGGAGGATGATGGAAATTTCTTAATTTCTTTGGAAAATCAGAAAAACAAATTCTTTTCAGGTACTGCGTTGGCCACCCAAGTGGCCAACCCAAGGGCTGCTATACTTGCTTCGGAAAAGGCACACAGGAATGCACTCTATGGAGGGTACCATCCATTCCAAACGGCCTGTGCATTGGCATATGGCCCATGCTTTGGCATATGGCCTGTGTTTTGGCAGCAGTGTGTGTAGTTATGTGTGCCCGTCTGTATCTAGTGCTCGCTGCTTGGTCCCTGAACTCAGTCTCTTTTCTCTTCTGCCTTCTGTGCCTTTGGAGGCTGACCACACTGAAACATCAGACTTCCATTTAGATCCCTCTGAGTTCTAGCTGGGCTTGACCAAGGAAAGGCATCTCTAGGAAACAAGAGAGCAGGAAACAAACAAACAAACAAAAGTCAGGTATTTTGTGCCATAGGGGATCCCTCTGCCAAACCTCCATCTCTCCCCAAGGATTCTAGACATATTTGCATTGGTTGTCCACTTTGGCCAAGGCATGCTTGCAGATGCTCCCTTGAAGGGCCACCTCTATTTTTTTATCCTTTCAATGGAACTGTCTACTGGGTATCGGGGCCCAGCATGCTCTGTAGACTTGTCCTGAAGTTGAAGTGCCTGGTCATAGAACATGTCTTTCTTTGCTTTAAGTTGAATGTGCTAATGTTATATTGATCCTGCTGAGGACAAATGAGAAAAGTTGATGCCAAGAACAAAATAAATAATTCTTTTCAACCTTTTAATCTTCCCCTCCCTTTCAGTTTGCTGTGGTTTAGATATGGCTTGAGACATGTGTCTCATGAAAGGTGCCATGTGTTGGAAGCTTGGTACCTGTAGGGCACATGGGCAGCTAAGACAGTGCCGAACGAAAGTCAGACGGGTGGACCCTAAATTGTTTACACCAAGACCTGATTGGACACCAGAACTAGGCAAGATGATGTCAGTGCATGAACAGCTTGCGAACATCAGAGTAAATGTAGGGTTCCTGAGTGCGTGATAGGGTGACGTTTAAAATGATTGGCTGGCTCCTTTTCCATCCCCCATGGCCCTGAGGTTGTTTTCTTTAAAAGATGTTTACTGTACAAAAATAAATGAGTTCCTGCTTGACTCGACTCCCTGCTACATCTGAGTGTCTCTGGATTGAGGGAGGCTGGGGAATGGCAAAGCAGGCAAGCACACTTACCTTTCCTGGGACCCAGCTCATCCTCATCCCGGTGGGCTAAGACCCAGCAGGTACCCAGCCGAGTGGGGAGTGGGATGGCCTAGAGGGAGGTGGTTAGGTCTTTGGAAGCCCCACCTGTTGTAGAAATATTATTTTAACTAGGTAAAAATATGTTACATTTGTTTATGCCGCACTTGTTTAATATGTAAGGACGTATATCTAGTTATGTAAAAACSYGTYGCATCTGTTTCACCTTGCCTGCCTAAGGCACCTGATTGGTCTAATAAAGAGCTGAATGGCCAATAGCTAGGCAGGAGAATGGATAGGCAGGGCTATCAGGCAGAATGAATAAACAGGAGGAGAAATCTAGGCTTGAGAAAAAGGAAACAAGAGAAGGAGGAGGAGAGAATGAAAGACATGCACAGGGCAAGAAACCAGGCAGACACCAGCCAGCCAGACATAGAGAAGCAATGAAAGTAAGATATACAGAAATAAGAAAGGTAATAAAGCCCTGAGGCGAAAGGTAGATAAAGGGAAAAATATTAACTTAAGTTAAAAGAGCTAGCCAGAAATGAGCTAAGCTTAGGCCAAACATTCAAGATTAATAAGTCTCTGTGTCATAATTTGGGAGCTGGTCAGTTGTCTAAAAGAAAAAGCCTGGTCACCCACCCTTGGAAGGCATTAATGCTGGTCTTGCACAGTGATGTAGTTCCCAGGACAACAAGCCTGGTCCTTGAACTTTTGCTTCTATCCATGATACCACCAGCTATATTTTGATGTGTTCAGAGCCTGGCTGTTGATTCTGGACTTTCAGAGATTTGTTTGTGAGTTAAATAAAACTTTTTTTTCTTAATACATTTCCAAGATTTTCATATTTTTTGTTTCTTCTTGTACCCTAGTGACTTTTAAAACTACTGTCCAGAAGCATATCAGCTCTTTCTGAACCAAAGTTGCCTTGTGACACATTGCCCCGTCTATGTTTCATATGTTTAGCCTACAGATCGTTCTGGAACTTTCTTTAAGCACTAAATGTGCCATTCCATTGTTTGTTTATTTGAGTAGCAAATCCATCGTTGCACTTCCTATCAGATATAAATGGTAAAAGAAAATATTTCCTTCTCTTTTGGGGGTGAGGCATTGAGTTGAGACAGGCTCTCATTATGTAGCCTAGCATAGCTTCAAATTCACCATGGAGGGCCTTGGTTTCCCAATCATCCTCTTGGCCTCCTGAGTGCTAGGGTACCACACCTGGATGTTCTGATTCTTTTTTTGTGTTTCAGGAATACATTACCTTCAGTTGTTATTACTTTTCCTTGAGTGTTATTATTTGGATATAGTTTGTTACCTAAGGTTCATTTTTGGAGCTTGGTCCTCTGTAGGCTGGCATTGGAGGGGGGATGCTGGGAAAATTTAGGGAGTAGCACCTAGTAAGAGGTATTTATATCAGTTAGAGGGTGTATCCTTGGAAGGTTTTGAGACATGTTTAATGGAAACCTTATTAGTTAACAGATGTTACTTATGAATATGGTCTCAGACTTTCCTTCCCTATGAATTCTAGATACCACATGATCTATTCCTCCACATAGACCATCAATGACAGCCAAGGGACGATGCTTTCAGAACTGGCATCATGCCTACTGGACTTTTAACATTCAGAAACATGTGTTAACCAACCTCTTAGTAATTAGGTAACTGCCTCCAGTATTATATTGGGGCAATCCAGTACAGACTAACATGTTTAGCACAGTCAAACACATGTGAAGGATTCTTCACATACTGTCACTCTATGTGTGGGCACACACAACTAATTCTTGAGTTTCTACTGCTCTCAATTTTGCTGCAGGAGTCAGGCAAAGTTATGGCTTAATGGGCCATAACAGTTGGAGCATGGAAGACAGTGGTGCTAAGGGTGATTTGAATTGTGGGGGGCCAAGCTTTAGAGGTTTTAGAGGAGAAGAATATTAGTGAGAGGCATAGAGACTGTTCCTGTGATATTTTAGCAAAGAATGTGGTTGCATTTTGCTCTTGTCTGAAATGTGTGCCTGAGGTTGAATTGAAGAGCTTTGGATAAACAGTGTTGGCAGAGGAGATCTGATACTAACTGTATTGTTTGATCACTATTGGTTATTCTTATGCAAACCTATAATAAAAAGGAGCAAGCTAAGCAAGGAAAAAATATGAATTGTGCAGTTTGAGGAGAAAGGAGGATCAGGAAGAGTAATGGAGCTAAGTTCAGTGCTCACAGATGTAATATTAAATGGAATAAAGACAGTGGTGACCTCAAGGCAAGACCCCACCCAGCTAATCTTCCAACTGTGAAAAGGTATTCAAGAAAATTTAGAGTCCTATAGACATAGTGGCACAGGTATTTAATCCCTGCACTTGGGAGGCAAAGGCAGGTGGATTTCTGAGCTGAAGGCCAGCCTGGTACCTAGAGCAAGTTCCAGGACAGTCAAACTTAAGCAGTGAAGAAAACCACTGTAAACAGAAAGTTGATGCACACGAAAGCGAATGAGGCAGTCATGCTTCAGCCCCCAGCAAGCAGCAGAACTTGGAAGCTTCAACCATGTGGTGTTTACTTTAGAGTCAAGGAGAAAAGAAAGGGGAGATGCCAAAGTCATGGGATACCTGCCAAGAAGAGCCACTAACAGGGAATGGAACCCACTCAAGAGAGAGAAGTGTGTTGCTGTCAGCAAAAGTGAGAAGAATTGGAGACTTGCAGGGCCCTTTGACATCAGACATGGCAATGCAGAATTTGAAGTTTTCCCAGCTGCCTTTTGATCTTTCTTTGGTCCAGTATTTCCTCACCACACTATCTTTCCTCCCTTTTTGGAATGGTAATACATATTCTATACTATTATATGTGATCAGCTCTTTCATTTTGATTTTATGGGGGTTACAGTTAAGAGATTGCTATGAGTCTTAGAAGGGACTTTGAACTTTGGATTTTTTAAATAGTTTTTCATCTATGATAGACTATGAATGGGGGCTTTTGAAGTTGGCAGAATGCAGTTTTACATTATGAGCTGTATACAAGCCTATGGTGGTCAGAAGGTGGAATGTGGTGATTTGAAAGAAAATGACCACCATAGGCTCATAGGGAGTGGCACTATTAGGAGGTGTTCCCTTGATGGAGTGGGTGTGGCCTTGTTGGAAGCAGTGTATCACTGGGGGTAGACTTTGGGACTTCAAGAGCCCAAGCCAGGCACAGTGTCTCTCTCTTTCTGCTGCTGCCTGCACATCCAGATGTAGAAACCTCAGCTCCTTCTCCAGCACCATGTCTGCTTTCATGCCACCATGCCTCTACCATGATGACAATAGACCAAACCTCTGAAACTTAAACCAGCCTTTAAATCTTTCCTTTATCAGAGTTGCCATGGCCATGTTGTCTTTTCTAAGCAATAGAACACTGGCTAAGACAGAAAAGTACCTTGAATTTGAATTTTTGAGGCAGTGAGAGCTCTAGGTTCATAACTGTCCCAGGACCCACAAGGGTCCATGATCTGGATAGATGGTCTAGTCTCTGGGTACCCATAACACAGGTTCAGTCCCCTGGCATACTCTGGAGCGGCATTCTTCTGCCTTTGGCTGGTATCTTGGTCCTCAGAGCTGTCTGTGCTGTTGCTGTATTCTGTTCTGGACAGTCTTCTAATCTACTGGCCTAGTTTTCCCTTGGGATCTGAGGCAGATCAGTACCCTCCACAAAGGCCATGTTAGTCATACTCTCTTGTTGCCATAACAAAACCCTCCCCAGAACAATCTGGAAGGAGAAATGCGTACTTTGGTCACAATTCCAGAAGCTCCAGTCCATCCTGTCGGGAAGATGCGACAGAGCAAATCACATCAAGAAGGACAGAGAGTGAGCAGGGTGGAACATTGGCAGGAAGGGACCAGGGCAATACGTACACTAAGAATATGTACAATTACAGATTCTTACAATTACAATATGTACGCTAAGTGTAATTACTAAGAACACACTCTTAGTAATCCTGCCCTCCAGCCTGGCCTCACCTGCCCCAGTTCCATTCCTTCCTAACAGTCTACTTAGATTTTGGTCTGTCACAGGATTAAAAACCATCCATTATGTCAGAGCCTTCTTGATCTAGTTTGTTCTGGAAACTCCCTGAAAAACACACTGAGAGGTGAGAAAGCTTAACCATCCTCAAGCACCTCTCAGTCCAGTCAAGTTGGCCACAAAGAAGCCAAAATCCATGGATGCTCAAACACTTTATACGAAAGGGCTTATGAGTTGCAGCCAACCTCCACACATCTTCCTGGAGATGTTGACCATCTCCAGGACACGAATAATACTGAACACAATACAAATGACAGGTGGTCATTGCACTTTATTGTCTAGAAAGCAAGGACAGGGACAAAAGGTCTCTTTGTGTTTGCTGCATGAAAATGTTTCCCACTTCTGCTCCACAGCTCTCAGAACCTGTGCATGTGGACACGAGCACAGGGGACCAACTGCAGTCTCAGTCCTTAGTTTTCTGTTTCCTGTTAAAGCTTTGATGAGGATTTGAATTCTAAGGACAGCAATGAATCAAATGCCCAGTTCCCCATTTCTCTTCCTCTTTTCTTAAATCTTCCTTATCTCATTATGAATTATAGTGAGTGTTGCCTTTTGAATCCCCAGACTAACCATATCATGAAAAGATTGGTAATCCTGTCTTCTCTTGATAAAGACTGCCTTCAAGTTTCCAGTTCTCTAGGAACCAGAACTTAGGGCTGAATATCTCCTAAGTTTCTTTGTTCTTTCCTGATCCTTCCATCATACCCTCCCCTCTTTCTTTCCTTCAAAGAGAAACTTAGAAATGCTGATCAATTTCTCCTATGTCTATCTCATTGGGTGTAGGAAATGGGAATCCATTGCTGAACTTTGAAAGTGTCTTACTTATTTTACATGTCCTTACAAAATACCCAACCAAACCAAATTTAAAGAAGGTTTTATTTCCACTCACGATTCAAAGGTTCAGTCCAGAATGTGCAGGAAGGTGCAGAGGCAGAGCTGCCAGAGCTGGTTTCATTGTGTCTGCTATCAAGAAGGGCAAAGAGATGAAGCCTTCTGTTCCGTTCTCTCCTTTTCAGGCTACCCAGGATCCCAGCCCAGCGAATGGTCCCTCCCACATTTAGGGTAGAATTTCCCAAATTAATTAACCTATGTGCCCAGAGTCTATTCTCATAAGTCATTCTAGATTCTGTCAGACTGACACTCAATACTAAGCATCACCCAGGTGATTCATTCCAGGATCAGAATACGTAGAATGCATAGATGATAAAGTGTCTTATATGAAGTAGCATCGTAGCAATTTCATAGAACTTTCTGCACATCCTTCTGCAAACTAAAAATCCCCTCTATATTACAGTACCTAATTCAATATAAATGTCATAAGTAAAAGTTATAATGTACCATTTAGGGAATAATGATCAGAGTCTATACATAGCATCTTTTTCAGGGTGAGGGGGATAGTTTTGATTGTTAATTGGTTGAATCTACAAATTTGGAAGTCATAATAGAGAAGACCAACTATACTAGATCCGAACCAGACCAGCAAACCAAAAATAATGGCAGGATATCTGATAGACAGCTTTTTCCTTTCATAATAGCCAGATTGTGTCTTTAGTCCAACCATAGCTTATGGTCACTGGGCCAGGGTTACATCCCTGTATTAGAATTTGATTGCTATGGTTGTTCGTTAGAAGGAAAAGCCTTAATTGTCCATTTTAAGTGGATCCTATGAACATTTCCATTATATTATGGATGCAGAGAATCTGAAAACATGCTAAGAGAAGGGATGTTCATCCTAAGCACGCCTCTGTGGGGCTCTGTGAACACAGGGTTTGATGACACACTGGCAGGCCATTGTTGGGGAAGGACAACACTGCGGGTTACTTTGAAGGCAAACTCATAGCGATTGTCCCTCATCGTACTCCTGTAGTCACTGCTGGGTTGCTGACCCTCAACCCTTTACTTTTTAACATACAGGTAAGGTCACCAAGACACATAGAGGTAAATTACCCAAAGTCACACAGCTACAAAATGCCTTGACCTAAGTAAGAGAATGTAGGAGAGAGGGAAGGAGTTGTAGGTGGGGATCGGAACTGGGATGTCAAAAGAGTTGCTGTTGGGGGCAGAGAAGAGAACAGAGTCTAACAGGTGTTCAGGAATTAGTTCTGCAGCATTGGGTGTGTTGGAGATGGGGCATACGAACCAGGTAATAGCACAGGTTTGTGCCAACGACTAGATGGTAGAACCATTCAAGTTAAATGATCAAAGACGTCTGGGTGACATAGCTCATAGAAGAAAGCAGAGGAGTCCAACCTGGGTGCTCCATCTTTGGGGTCCTCATACCTTAATCATAGCTACACATCAAATTATATATATATGTCTATATATCTATATCTATATAGATATATATATACACACACACATTTCAGCTCTCCTATCATTCTTCCTCAAAATGTCTTTGGACTTGTCCCCGATACTCCGCAGGAAGTTCTGGCCTGGTCTTTGTTGTTTTCTCTGTACCTTCACATCCTGTCCATGGTTCCATGGGAATAGGAATGAGGATAGATGAGAATGAGCGTAGGGAGGAAGATGGGGATGATGGTAGGGGCTGGAAGAGAGGTGGGCATGGAGGGAGATGAGGCTACAAATGGGGTGATGATGAGGATGGGGTGGATATCGGGATGGGATGGGAGCTGGAGGTGGGGACTGGGATGGAGATGATGCCGGCCGAGATGTAGGTAATGATGGAAATTATGGAGATGGAAAGTGTTATGTCTTAGACAGAGACCTGGTCCCCTGTATGTTATACAAAGTCCTGGCGTTATTATTTCTGTTGTGGAATGTTAACATTTGTTTCTACTCTGGCTGTGTTGATTTCTTTACTATCCAGCCCCTCCCTTGTTCTATTTTCCAAGAATTATGTTAACATCTGTTCCCAGTACTCCCATGCCTCCCCCATATTGTTTTAGGATTTCTCATTTTATGAGGATTGTTTGTAAACTAATTCATGTTGGTTGTCAACAGTCTAAATGCCCGAGGGAGGTCTGACATTGTGGCTACGGTTTAATCTAAATTCTTAAGCTGTTCTAAGTGCCTTGAATCTCTCTGGACTCAAGGGATCTAGAGGAATGATATCGGGCATTTCTCCCTGACTTCACAGTTAATGCAGGTATAAAGACGTGAATCTGCTCTGTCCATTTAGTCCTGGGGCAAATGTCTCCCCCTGTGACTTGAAATTCATATTATTGAATTTCAATAATTTATTGAAATTCTAATATTATTGGATCAATAAATGAAATCAAGGAGACTCCCTTGTAGTACACCTAGTGTGTGCTATGAAGACACTGCACAAAAATATCCTGGTAAAATGCAGTACATCACAATTAGTTCTGTTTATTTTATGCTTTTGGTTTTTCAAATACTAATTAGAAGAGAATAATTAGCTGACATCTACTGAATTCCTGCCACCCCAATTAAGGTAATTAAGATAATCTCCTACAGGCATACCCAAAAGTCAATGTCCCAGGTGATTCTAGATTTTGTCAAATTGACAACATTAACCACCCGACAGATAATGTATCAGTAAAATTTGTTTCAGAGGGTGACTAAAGTCTTATGAAACCTTGGAAAGTATCACCTGGAAACAGAACAATGGGCCAGTAAAAGCATTAAGATATTACATCCACACATAACCAGATTTTAGCACTCACATTTTAACTACATCAAAAACCACACAGAAGGTGGACGACAAAATGGGAAATTGGAGAAAAATAACGTTGTTCTGCTTGAAGCCAGGCCACAGCACTAAGGAAAGAGAAGAGACAACACAGATGAAAAACAAAAACAAACAGATAACGAACCCTGAGACAAGAAGAACGCAGTCTCTCCAGACAGAAGTTCTCCTTGACCATCAAGCTGAAATCGCCAATTGGCAGAAGTTAAAAAGTCAGAATAAACTGAATCAACCCACTGTCTTGACTGGATGGGAGATGGGCATCTACGTCCTCCAGCAGCAGGCATCTCTAACACTGCAGTGAGATTTGCTAGGCTGGAGAGATGAAAAAAAGAGTTCAAGAAGTGCAGAGAAAGTCTGCATGATGGGAAAGAAATATCACTGAGCCCCTTGCCAGTTAACTTATTACTCCTGGAAGCCATTGCTGGGTCCCTTCTGCCCTCTTTTCTGTCCTCTGGCAGAAGAGGAAAGGAAGTGAGAGGGGATAAGCTTAGAGCTCTGTCAAAGTTAACCCATCCCTGTGACATTTTCTGTAACTGGACCCAAACTGTCAGGCATCAGCATAGCACTTAGGGTCGTGGATATTTCCTCAGCTGGACCAGAGAAACACAAGCATGGAGTGTTTAAATAAAAAATAGGACTGGAGATGGCCCAGCAGTTAAGAATGCTTGCTGCTCCTGTGGAGGACTTAGGTTCAGTTCCCAGCACTCTTGTGGTGGTGCACAACTGTCTGTAACTCAAGTTCCAAAGAATTATATGCTCTCTTCTGGCCTCTTCAGGAAATGCATACATGTGGTACACTTACATACTGGCAAGCAAAACACTTATACACAACAAAATAAAAACAAACACAATTTAAAACAAGGAAGTATGTAAGAAATAAGAGCATCAAAGTCACCCATTGTTACTGTTGTCACAAGCAAATCCTTCCTTGCTCCGCTTAACCATCAAACCCTGCCATTGAATGAGAACTTTACATTCCCACACTAGAGATTCCATACACAGCTTCTGCTAAGGAAGAGGGACAAGAAATCACAGTGGCAGCCACACAGACATGCTGTGCGCTTCCGAAGCATGGGGGCAGAAGGCTGAGAGGGTATTTGGTCCAACTGTGGACCAAGAAACAGGAGTAAGAACTAGCGATCAAGTCTTTTCTAAAAGGATTCAAATCTGCAAAAACAAACAAACAAACAAACAAACAAACAAAAAACCCTACAGAAAAACAAAACATGGAGCAAGGGATACAGGATGTGAACAAACTACTGAGTGAGGCAGAGAGGGGAAGCTGAAACCAAAGGGGATGCGAGGGCGGAGAGCAAATAGTGGGGACGGCATCAGGAAACAATAGGCCCAGTTTAAACAGAGAAAGATTAGATGCAGCCAAAATTTAATAGTAAGCAAGAAAAGGCTTGAGATAACAACATGAAACAAGAAGCAAAAAATACTGCATGTTCTCCTGTAGAGTTTAAGAAGGCCTTTCTTATAGAGGAGAATAAAGTGAGGGCCTGGGAGAAGGGGGAGAGGAGGTAGAGCAGTGGTTCTAAACCTGTGGGTCATGACCCCCCAGCCCATCAGAAAACACAGATATTTACATTATGTTTTGTAGCAGTAGTGAAATTGCAGTTATGAAGTAGCAAGGAAAATAATTGCATGGTTGGGGGTTACCACAACCTGAGGAACTGTATTAAAGGGTCCCAGCAGTGGGAAGGTTAAGAATCACTGCTCTAGAGGGATATTGACAGACGGGTACATAAACACAGGTAGACAGTTAGTTCTACAGAAAGCCCAGTAGGTGACTGTGGCTCAAAACAATTTGTTGCATCTTTTACAAGGAGCTAGAAGAGATGAGTTTCAAGACAAGAGAGAGAAAGAGAGAGACAGAGAGAGAGAGAGAGAGAGAGAGAGAGAGAAACAGTACTTGCCTTCCTGTGATCATTACACATTGTATGTTTGTCTGGAATTATCATAGTACACCCCTGCCCCAAATATGCAGATTTATTATGCGCTAATGAAACGTTCTTTAAAAAGCAAAAAGTTCTAAAGCAACTAGACAGTAGATAATAAGTACACAGGGTAGACTATGGCGGCAACACACAGAGAGTAGAAAGTGCAATAACAATATATCTGTAGAAAGACTGCGACGAAAACAGTTGAGTCTGCAAAGGAGAGGGCATATTGTGTTCTAAGAAAATACAGAACAAACAATTTGTCGTGAAACAGAGCCTAAGAATTCCAAGCTTCAGGGATAAAGAATCCTTTAGGCACCCAGCCAACGAAAGCCATCTGCTTCTGGTGGGGGTGGGTAGGGAGCTAGGGATTTTCTGAGTCATGAAAACAGTCCCTGTTGAGGGGCAGGGGGATCACATCTACTGGAGTCTAAATGCTTGGATAAAGTAACCCAGGAAGTTTCTTTAAATTCTTTTAATGTATGTGTATGTGTGTACATCTATATGTAATTATGAATGTGGGAGACCCACAGAGGCTGGAGAGGCACTGGGAGTCACAGGAGGCTGGTAGCTGCCCGATATGGGTGCTAGGAACTGAATTCATGCCCTCTGGAAGAGCAAGTGCTCTTGACTGCGGAGCCATCTCTCTAGTCCCAAGAATTTTCAATACTCACCGATCTGTCATCCAGCTATAGAACACAGTGGTCAGGAGATTACAAAACTAGGGGCTTAGTACGATTCACACAAGGTAAACTTTTTAGACAAAATATAATACAACCATTAAGCTCGAACTTCAGCTACCACACTACTGGTGATAATAATATAGTGCATTGAACATGCTTGAAAAGAATCCTTAAAAAGTGTTTGATTTTTATCTAAGTTTCAAATTTCACTAGATTTGTATTTGTTTTTGCTGATGCTGGCAAGCAGAATATAAGACATTTTGGGGGATCAATTTATTTGAGGAAGTTTATCTATAAAAGAGCTAATTTGTGACAAAAGAGGAAATTGAGTTTGGAACTGCTAGTATGTGAACCCAATATTTTAGCATAGAGCTAAGGAGGAAAAGAAAGACGACATGATGTTGGGAGCAAAATTCATAACTACAGATCACTAGCCTAAAATCAGCAGTTTTCCACCTGTGGGTCACAACCCCATCAGGGTCACATGACCCTTTCACAGGGGTTATGCAGATAATGTCATTACAATGCCTAACAGTAGCAAAATTACAGTTATGAATTAGCAACAAAAGTAATTTAGGGTTGGGGAGGTCACTATAACATCAGGAACTGAAAGAGTCACAGCATCAGGAAGGTTGTGAATCACTGAAAAGAACAAAACCACATAGTATCAATGTGCAGATATGCATATAAAAGTTACATATGCTTAAATTCTGAGCAACACCAATAAAAAAATTGCAGGAAGAAGAATGAAGCTGTAAGAGAGTGCAGGTGAGCTGAAATCTGTATGATTTCTATCCAGGGTCGAACAGGCAAATCTCCACCCCTCAGACGTTTTGCAAAGACTTAGAACTGGAGTTAGCAGGATCTGTGGCTGGTTTGGGCTCTCAGGCTGGCACAGATGAAGTCATGATTCATGTAGCACTATCATCCAACCAATAAGGCAAATCTAAATCAACTTCAACAATAAGTGAGAGCCCCTGAGTCACTGGACTACCAAGAACACTCTGTGAGTCATCATGGTGGACTGGAAGCAGGGCACAGCCTTGTTCTCAAGGACTGGGTTTCTCTCTGATTTGTCTTTCCTGGTTTGTAAATCAGGAAAAGGACCTGGCTGCAAGGTGCCTTCCTGTTTGTCACCTTATCCAAGAATCTACACTGGCCTTATCCAAGAATCTACACTGAATCTTCCTTTGGCTCTGTCAAAAGTAGAGAAGAGCTGTCCCCTGCACACCCCAGGGGGTTCTGCTAAAAGCCCTTCATCTTTGGAACAGACTGGGTTATGCACCAGTCTTGTACATATTTCTCTTGTGATGGAGGTGACCACTGATTCTGATCAACTCAAGGGTGAGTCAGCCTCACTCCTTAGAACTGGGAGTAGAGACAATTCTGAACATTCCAGAACCATGCTGATGTAGAACAGACTCACACAAGAAAACGAAGCTCTTCACAGAATGAGAATGGAACTTGGACACAGCCACAATGCCCACTACAGCCTCTCTGATCTAGGTGGCTTCAAACAGCTGGAGGAAAGTGTTTTACCAGACATTAGCTTCGCAATTGTTCTCCCACCATCCTGAAATGTGAAGCCTGGGGCTGGCTGGCTAACGATGCTAAGTCACACGCACAGTGGAGAGGTGCTCTGAGTTATTTGCACAGCAAGGGACTATAGGTAATGATGACATACTGTTTATTTTTTTAAAGCTATAAGAAAGGGCTTCCAATGTTTTTATTGTAAAGATATGATGGCTAGGGTTTTTTTCTGGCTTCAACATTACACAAAGCATACATACATCAAAACATCACATTGCACTTCATAATATTTATAATTTTTATATGTCAGTTAAGATTAAAAGTATATACATAGGACTTTTTCTTTCTTAAGCTCCAGATAGGGTTGTTGGCTTTCTTTAAAGGGCCATGTAATATAAAAAGTTTGTATTCAGTCTAGGTGTGATGGCACCAGCCACCTAATCCCAGTACTTGAGAGGCCAAGGCAGACAGGATAAACTCAAGGACAGTATGGGGTACATAGGGCTAATCTGTAGAATAAAATAAAAATACTGGTCCCAAATCCAGTCTTATGGGAATACAGACTGCTATCTGTCATTCTTCACCCTCCTTCTACAGTTGAGGAGAGTAAAATTTACCATCCTCAGCAGGGTGTGGTGGTGCATGCCTTTAATCCCAGAACTAGGGAGGCAGAGGCAGATGGATCTCTGAGTTCAAGGACAACCTGTTCTACAGAGTGAGTTCCAGGTCAGCCAAAGCTACACGGAGAAACATTGTCTTGGGGGAAAAAGTTACGCGCCCCATTTAAATGACTATCAGACTGTTCCTCTTTTGGGTAGCACACCAGAAGACTCAAGACCATGGAACTGAAATAAAACAATCTATACGTATATCTATTATCTATCTAGATATAGATAGATTTCGCACAAATGATAAAGAGAGGACAAAATGCTTTTTATTACAAAAAAAGAACAGTATCAATGGTTCAGTCAGATCCTCAGAGTCCACAGGGGATGTTAGGTAATCCTTTAATCCTTTAAACACTGGGGGTCAAGGTGACAATTAGAGATAAGAGTACCCCAAAGCTTGCTGCCCAGCCAAAGTAGATAGTTAGAGAGCTCTTACAAAATGAGGAGAGTAAAGGAGGAGGATACATGATATTGCCAACATGCACATATGCACATATGCATGCGCGCACGCGTGCTCATGCACACACCCACACACGGATACACACACACACACACACACACACACACACACACACACACACA